>CAJQZJ010031773.1:1580617-1596394 GCA_907164525.1 Lophiomys imhausi
AAATAAATAAATAAATAAATAAATAAATAAATAAATAAATAAATAAAATAAATCTGTGTGTCTATACATGTATGCCACAGAATGGCTGGGAAGGGTTCAGAGGCACAGTCAGTTTTCAGAAGCCTGAAAGCAGGGGGAGGGGAGGCATAGGAGAACCCAAGACAGTCTGCATTGATGTGATAAGGAACCAAACAAACCCGGGAAGAAGCCAGAGTCTGCATACATGGTGAGCATTGACCTGCAGCCTGAGTCCAGTTGTAGAAAGGGCAAAACTAGATCCAAGCAGGAGAACCAGAAGATGAGCAGACAACAGTCTGAGTAGGTCATGTCAACAACGGTGGCTGAACTAAGCTGGAGCCCCAAGACAGTCTTTTATCAGTATGTGCTGGATGGGTGGTACCAGACAGATGCTGTGGTTCATGTGTCCACTCAGGTTGAAGGTCACCCTCACCCTCAGAATGGAATCACAAGATACCTGTGAAATGGAGACTCTCAGAGCATGAAATACGAGTTTTCAGTATGGAGTAACTTAGAACAGGTCACAGCCTGATCAAAATAATTTTTCAAGGGGCTGGAGAGATGGCTCAGCAGTTAAGAGCACTGCCTAGTGCTCTTCCAAAGGTCCTGAGTTCAATTCCCAGCAACCACATGGTGGCTCACAACCATCCACAATGTGATCTAGTGCCCTCTTCTGGAATGCAGGTGTACATGCAGATAGAGCACACATATGCATAAAATAAATAAAATAAATCTTTAAAAAAATAATAATTTTTCGAATGTTTAATTAGATCATCTGATGAACTTTCTTTTTCCTTAAAATTATTATCATTCAGCCGGGCAGTGGTGGCGCACGCCTTTAATCCCAGGACTTGGGAGGCAGAGGCAGGAGGATCTTTGCGAGTTCAAGGCCAGCCTGGTCTACAAAGTGAGTCCAGGACAGCCAGGGCTACACAGAGAAACCCTGTCTCGAAAAACCAAAAGAAAAAAATTATTATCATTCATTTAATTTTAATTACTTTATTGCACTGTCCAGGACTTTATCTTATTCATCTATTCATTGATCTCAGGTATACATAAGTCAATTAATCATAGTTATTATTCTTGCTCAGCTTCTTGAATTAGGGTCTTTTTAGTTAGTTCATTACTTGACTAATTAATTTTGGGGTTTTTTTTCAAGACAGGGTCTCTCCATGTAGCCTTGGCTGTCCTGGAACTCACTCTGTAGACCAGACTGGCCTCCAACTACAGAGATCCAACTGACTTTGCCTCCTGAGTGCTGGGGTTAAAGGTTTTAAAGAGAGGGCTTGGGGTGGAACTTCATACATGTTAGGTGTTCTAGTTTGCTTCTCTGTTTCTGTGATAAAACACTGACCAAAAGCAACTTGGGGAAGGAAAGGGTTCATTTGGCTTACAGACTTCAGTCCATTATCAAGGGAAGTAGGAAGTCATGGCAGGAGCCTGGAGGCAGGAACTTAAGCAGAGAGGCCTTGGAATCCAGCTTGCTGGCTTGTCCTCCTTGGCTTGCTCAGCTATGTTTCTTATATAGCCCAGACCCACCTGCCCAGAGATGGCACTGCACATAATGGGCTGTGACTCTCCTACATGAGTTAGCAACTAGGAAAATGCATCCCCTATACACACACCCATGAGCCAATCTCAACTTAGGGTCCCTCTCTCCAGGAGTGTCGAGCTGATAACTGAAGTTAAATGTGAACCTAAGACAAGCACCAGTACTACTGAGCTACACCTTTAGACCTCGAGTTATTTTTATGATGCAGTAAGAAGCTGCAAATGGTGGACTCCACCTTCTCCTGCCCTCCCATTTCTTCCCCCATTATATCTCAGGCTAACATGCATCTGTGTGTGTGTGTGTAGCTGAGGAATGAATCAGCATTCTTTTAAGATTTTCATTGCATTTTTACTTGGAAGAGGGGAATGCAAACTGTGATGAGAGTGTGGAGGTCAGAAAGCAGGAACAATTTCTCTCCTTTCACGGTGTGTATCCTGGGAACCCAAGTCAGGTTAACAGCAACTTTTTTGTGAATACTAGAAATGCTAGCTTGTAGAGATGACAAAAAACCAAACAACAAAACAAAACAAAAAACCAACTGTTTTCTATAGTGCTGAAAGTGATGCGCACTTCTCAGCAAGAATGCATAGAAAGGTGGTGGCAAACATCCTTGATCCCAGCAGCAGAGGTAAGGAGGACCTCTGTGACTTCAAGGCCAGCCTGGTCTACATAGCAAGTTCCAGGACAGTTAGAGCTACAAAGATGAGACCCTGCCTCAAAACGAAAGAATGAATAGGAAAGCTTATGAACTCACCGAATCACCAACAATCTACTACTTATCACGTAGATTTAGGAAAGTATGTGGTTGTGATTTAATTTCACTGAATGATGGTGCCACACATCTTTTGCTCCTCTGCAAAATGTCACCTCAGAGATGTGAAACCAAACTTTTTAAAATTATTCAACTATATATTTATTAGTAATTATATTCACTTATAACAAATATAAACACTTAACTACTAACCCTACAAATGCCTACAACCCCCATTACCTACCCACTAAACCTATTGATAACTATTACAACTATTTTCATAAACTTTTAGAAGGATACAATCTCTGGGGCAGGTCCTCAGTTGTCAGTCTCTGTGGTAGACCCTTTAATGCACTTAGCAGTCTTTCTTCTGGAATATCTCACATGTAGATTCATCAGGGTAAATTGGCTATGGCGACTTCACCTTAAATAAGGCTTGAGGCTTTCTTCTCTCTGGGAGACCTCAGCTGTCTGTAAGCCAACTTATTTCCTTTATATCAGCAACTCTGCCGCTCTGCCTCAGTCTTTAAAGCTGGCCACAGTTTTGTTCAGGCCTCTGTTCGGACAGGTCAAACCCGTCTAGACAAAAGCTGAGCCACAGGGTTTAGTCCTTGGCCTTTTGCTGTCTTGCTGAGGCTTTCTCTGCTCACCAGCTTCTTTCTGCCTCAGGGAGATCTGGCCATCAGTCCACCAGCACTTTCTCCATCAGAGGATACAAACTACTCTTGTCCTTTCTAGCATGAGGACTCGCTGGCATTGGAGCTCTCTAGCATGGGGTCCCCTAGCATGTGGCCCTCTTGGCTCCATCCACTTGTCCTTAAATAGGATCGCTCCTTGTTCCACCTGCTTCAGCTTAATCTGGGCTCTTCCCACTTAGCAGCTGAAAACAATGCCAGACCATAAACCTTGTTTTTAGTCCATAAAGTCTTTTCTTGTTTCACCTGGCTTCAACCTTGTTTTTAGTCCATAGGGTCTCCCCTCATTTCACCTGACTTCATCCTTGCTTTTAGTCCATAAACTGATAAGCTAATTCCTCACAGCCAAGTTGATCTTCATGCCCCAGATTAAGAGGCTGTATCAGAAACCCCTAGATATTTACTAAATATAATTTATATTAATCTAACTCCCTACAGAGATGCATTGCATGTATTTCTATATGGTGGTTTGTACTTATGGTATATACTGTGGATATCTTCTCCCAGTTTGTCCTTCTGATTCTTCTGTCTCTACTTCCCATGAGCTAGGATTACTACCTGTGCTGTGCTGCCATGCCCAGTTTTATACAGTGCTAAAGAGCAAACCCAGGTCTTTTTGAATGCTAGGCAAGCAAGCTACCAACTGAGCTACCCCAAAACCCCTAAACAATGTCGGTTTGTAAACAAAGGTTTTAATATTTTGGTTTTTTGTTTGTTTTTTTGTGTAACCCTGGCTGTCCTGGAACTCATTCTGTAGACGAGGATAGCTGCAAACTCAGAGATCTGCCTGCCTCTGCTTCCCAAGTGCTGGGATAAAGTTTCACTCCACCACCACTCAGCAGATTGTTAAATTTTATATGAACATATCACCAATCTTTTTCTTTTTGTCTTAAAAAAAAAATCTGTCTTTGTCCCAGAGTTTAAAATAGTATTCTCTTATAGCAATTATAAGAGTCCTCTGAAGGGGGACAAAGAGGTTGGCTCTGTGGTTAAGAACACTTGTTACCCTTGCAGAGGACCCAAATCCTGTTACTAGCACCCAAGTCACTGGGTAGCTCATAACTTCCTGTAACTCTAGCTCCAGGGAATCTGATGCCCTCTTGTGGCCTTCACAAGCAACTGTACTCACATGCGTATTGACACACAGACACCCAAATAAGTAAATAAATAAATGTAAAGTAAGCCGTTTTAAAAAAAAAAAAAAAGAGTACATCCTAGACCATCTAGGGGTGACTTTTGTATAACGTGTGAGGTAAGGATCACTTTTTATATTTGTCTCTCCCACTGGGTTGATGGTCCACCTCTGGTCTGTTCCATTATTCTGTATACCCATGTGCTAGGCCTGTACCATCTTAATTGCCAGGTCTGGTAGGGACAGGTCTTGGTCTTATCTCTCTTCTTTAAAACTGCTATATAGACTTACCATATTTCACAGAAAGCCATATTGCAATGTCAATTAGGATTGTGCTGAATTTATAGATCAGTTTATAAATTTTGAAATGTTTGTTCTGTCCATGAGCATTATATACTTCTCCATTTGAGTTTGTTTTATTTTTATTTATTTATTTTAAAGACGGGGTCTCTCTATATAGTCTTCGCTGTCCTGGAGCTGGCTATATAGGCCAGCCTGACTTTGAACTCAGAGATCCTCCTGCCTTTGCCTCTGCCAAGTGCTGGGATTAAAGGTCTGTGCCACAACTCCTGGCCGCATACTGTAGTTTTTAAACAGCTTTTGTATTTACATAGTTATCATAAGTATTTTCTCCTACTAAATGGATGAACAGCATCATTTAATGTTTGTGTATGTTAAAGCAATTATCAATAGTCTAGGAACAAACTAAATTTGGTTTTATGTTGGGTAGATAAGTGGCTGGGTTTGCCTTATTGGCTGTGTCTAGAAACTTGTTCTTAACTGCAATTTATTTATGCGTGTCACTGTTAGTTGTTTCTAGTTCAGGTGTCAGCAAATAGAATGGCTGTGGGCTCTTCTCTAGCAATAGGAATAGCATTGATAGGTTGTATCCATTGCCAGTTACAGTTCATCGTGGGGTCATGTGTCCCATTTGGTCACATATGCTTCACAAGGGTGGTTCTCTCTCTATTTTAGCTGTTCTCTCCAAAGTGCTGGCCGAGGTACAATGTGGCTTCAATTTGCACTTCTCTGATGCTAATGAAGTTGAGTATGCCATTTGAACATACTTTTGTAAAGTGTTACTTTTAAATTTTTTAATGTATTAATTTTATTCTTATGTGTATGGATATTTTGCCTGCATGAATGTCTGTACACAACATGCATGCCCAGTGGCTGCAGAGGCCAGAAGGGGATGTCTTGTCCTCTGGGATTGGAGTAACAGACAGCTGTGAATCACCATCTGGCTTTTGGGAATTGAACTCAGGCTCTCTGGAAGAGTAGCCAGTGCTCTTAAACTATGAGTCATCTCTCCAGCCCACCCCCACTTTTTTTTTTTCCTGAGAGAGAGTGTCTCACTGGCTAACCTGGAAGTTACTAAGTAGACCAGCTTGCCTTGACTTCCCTGAGATCTGCTTGCCTCTCCATATGTGTCTGTAAAGTGCTACTTTTGTCTGGACACATTTTCTGCTAACCTCCTCTTGTTGATTTGTATCAACAAGTTCTTTTTTTTTTTTTTTTTTTTGGTTTTTCGAGACAGGGTTTCTCTGTGTAGCCCTGGCTGTCCTGGACTCAATTTGTAGACCAGGCTGGCCTCGAACTCACAAAGATCCGCCTGCCTCTGCCTCCCAAGTGCTGGGATTAAAGGCGTGCGCCACCACTGCCCGGCTATCAACAAGTTCTTTACATATTCTGGACACAAGCTGTTTGGTAGGTATATCTCCTGTGATTTGCCTTTTGCTGTTTTAATGTTCTGGGTCTCCCCCCCTCCACTTTCTTCTGTGTGTAGTTTATATGTGTATGTTCTCTATGTACAAGGGCATGCACTTTTGGGTGTGAATAAACTTGTATGGATGTATGTAGAGGCTAGAAGTCGACTTTGGATGTCTTTCTCTAACACTATCTTATTTTTTGAGACCAGGTATCTCATTGAACACAGCATGCACTGATTGGCTAGACTGGCTGGTCAAGGAGGTCTGGAGAGCTGTCTATCTCTACCTACCCTACTTCCAACCTTACTTTAAAGTTGTAGTCACATGCCACCATGCCTGGCTTTTTTCCCAGCTTGGGGACTGGAGGATGAAGATGTTGTTCTTGGGATCTGAATTCTGTTCCTCACACACATCACCAGACACTTTGCCAATGGAGCCATCTCCCTGTCTTAATATTTCAATGCACAGAAATTATCCATTTCAATACATTTCAATATCTACTTTTCTTATGATTAGCGGTTTCCATTTTGAAAAATGTTCATATAATCCCAGGTTCTGAAACCCTTCTGTTTTCTTCTAAAAAGTTGTATTGTTACATTTTTCACACTCAGATCTGTATCCCATCTATCTTCTAGTGTCTGAGTGTAGCGTGCACTATGGGAATAAGCGTCCATTACTTTTTCTGTATAGATATTCAATTAATCCAGAGACATGGGCCACAATGTGTGCCATGCATGTGTCAGTGCTTCACGCTGCAAAAAAGTCAGTAGCTGTGCGTAGAGGGTTATTCCTCCATAGTGGGAATCTGCTTTACCATCTATTTTATTAGGCAGGTTTCTTTGGTGATAATGCTACACAAAGACCCACTCCAAGACATTGGCTTCCAACAACCATTTCTCATAGACCAGCTGTACCTCTTGTGGTCCTCTCGGGGAAGACTGAACTGGGGTCCAGGTGCAGGCTTGGCCCAGCTACTCTTGTCTGAATCTTTCTCCTGGAATCAGTGGTCCCAGGGCCGTGCTACCACTTCTGCCATTACTCCAGGCTGGCACTGCATCTGCAGGAAAAAGATCGAGACCCATCCCCTCTACATCTCTGAACCTTGGAGGTCCCTACGGTCACAGCTACAAAATCAGCTTCCTCTTCCATCATCCCCTCACAGCTTCCATGTGAGGGGACTGAGTGTGAGATGGACAAAGGCCAGTGGAGCTGGACGTTTGGGGCAGGAGCCCAGTCTTCAAACTCCAGGACGTTGTCAATCAGTCAGGGTGCCCAGGTGACTCAGGTAGTCCATGTACATGTTAGGAGCTCACCTGAAGAAGGTGGGTGAGGTGGCACCAGCCCCTGAGGAAACCATTCCAGCACCGGACAATGCCGGGAATACCACGGGTGGCTGGGAGCCTTGAGTATCCTTGAAGACCTCAACTTCTAAGCGGTTCAGACAAGCAAACTATACCCAAGGGCTGTTTTTATGTGGTTTGTGAACTAAGAATGTCTTTTATGTTTTTTAAAAGGTCGGAAACAAAACAAAACAAAATGTGTAACCGAGTCCTCGTGTGGCCCCCCCAAAGCCTAAAATAGCTGCCATCACCCTTGATGCGGATGCTTGCTGTGGTGAGCAAAGCTGGATGCGACTCAGGTCAGTTTCAGCTCAGAGCTCCAAACAGAGGCTGCAGTTCCACAGCCAGGGTGCCTTCTGACCAGAGAGTGCCCACAGTGGAGCATCTCCCAGTCACCCTGAGAGGTGCCCGACCCCTAAGTTTCAGCAGTGCCACAGAGGTCAGGGTAACATCAGGACATTGTGGTCTCCCCCTGTAAGGAATGAAGTAGGAGGTTTGCATCCATGGATCACTGTGTCTTCTTAAACAGAAGCCTCTACCGAGTGCCAGGCTGTGCTGGGAGGTGGTGATCCTGTCTGGGCCAGTGATAGTCTGATAGTGAAGTGACCCCTGAGAAGGCGGGCCTTCTGAAAGGCGGGTTAGTGCCGATTGGATCCAGCAGAGAGACTGTCTCACCATGAACTTCTGCCTGAGTTACCCAGACTGACATGAGTAGCCAAGATCTGTTTCCATCAGCCATAGCAGGCCCTCCACATAGCAGTCTTCTTTGGGTTGGTGAAGATATAGCAAGAGTCACATACACATATACATAATTGCCAGGGCTACCAGGACCATAGCACGGTCACTGCCAATGGCTAGCCCTAAGGTGGGGATATTCAGCTAATCTGTCAGTACCTAATGGAGCCAGCCCGTCCAGAATGAGGCCAAAGACACTTTGAAGCTGTGTTCTGGGACAGGCAGGGAGTGGGCATAGGTCCCTCAAAAAGGTGACTGCCCCAAAAAGCTCTCAAGCCAGCCCAGCATGTTCTTGACTATGTATGCCTGTGGGCAGCACCTCCTACTTGCCACCGTCAGAACTGACCTCAAAGTGGAGAAATTGTAGGAGCCTGGTTGTGGATGGGACTAGAGATCCAGCCTCCAACAGGGGCGGCTAATTTAGCGTCTGCTTTAGTAGGTAGCAAGAATGCTTGGGGGACTCAGCCCCATAGCCTTGGAATCTAACTAGTATATGGTTTCTCCTACTGAGCCAGGTGACAAGGAAAAAAAAAAAAACTGAGTAACAGTCTTTGGGTCCCAGCGTCCCCTCTCTGGAAGGCGCAGCCCTAAATGTGAGACTGACACCTAGGATGAGAGACTTCCAATGAGGAAGTCCTGCCTGCACCCTCATAGGGAGGATGCAGCATAGCCAGACCTGTCATTTCTGGGCCCAGGAGCCCCTGTCCTGCCCAACACAAGTCACCCAGCTCTGTTCTGCAGTTCTGCAGTTCTGAGTTCTGACCTCTCACTTCCCCAGTGGGCTGTGGCAAGGCACATGCCCAGGGAATTAGGAATCCACTGCTCCAAGATCTGACAACTAACTGTCTAGTTTTTATCCATGTAAAGCTCAGGGCCAATCAGCAAGTCTTTGTCTCAGCCTCTGGTCTGTTTGGCCCAGACCCATAGTCTTTCAGCCAGAATATAGTGAAACCCTCCTTCAGAAAAGGATTGAGCCCCAGACCAAGCCTGTCCGTTGCCTGTGTTTCATCGTACCTGGTGCTGCATAGTTCTAAACTCAAGCTCACTTCTGCTGACTAGAACACTGGGGGGCTTCTCTCACTAACGGGCCAGTGGTGAGAACTCCCTGGTCCTTCAGTCCCAATTCAGCAGGACTTAGCATTTGTTTTTCCCATCCATATTTCTCAGCTGGCAGATGCCAACAGAAGACAAGACCTCTGGGTCAAGAGGAATGATTTTTGTGATTCAGCGCAACAGGTAGCTTGGCACAGTGGGTCCGTTTCGGCCCTGGGGACAGGGGGAATCACTAGTTTTTAGTAGCAGTGAACAGCCTGTTTCTTGTACCAAGGGAAAATATTACATCTGCCTTGAAAATGCTTAAGGCCAACAGGACATTGGGAGATAGCCAAGAGAAGAGCAGTCAGTCTGAAATTTGGGGTACCTAGAGGAAAATTTTTTCATCTAGGAGTGCAGAGGACCCTAAATCAGTTTCTCCTTGCCTGTACAGGTTACCTGCATGTATACCCATCATACACACTGCCTACACCCTCCCCAATATACACATCATTTTGTCTTTTCCTGAACTGAGGCAAGCCCCTGTCATGTGGTTTAATTTTGCTATCCAAGTATTTTCAGTTGCTGCAGCTGTGGTCTACTCTGTGCCTCTGGTGGAGCCATGTCCCACAGTGTTTGCCTCATTCTTCTGAAGCCTCGGCTGGAATTCAGACTCATGGGTGTCCATAGACCCCTCCAGGCCTTAAAAGGAGCACAGTTAGCCAGCTGGACAGCATCGCAGCTTCACCGGTCGGCCATATCTGTCACCACTGGACACTGTCATCTCCCAGATAGTCCTCTTACTTAGGCCAAGGACTGGATGAACTCTGCTCATCTGGAGCCTTGTGCCCATGGAAGCTAATGTTCCAGCAATGACTTCCCAGCCAAGACTGCAAAGACCTTCAGATGTTTGCTCAGTTTCAAGAGCCATGCAGGAAGGCCAGCCATGAACCTCTCCACAAGGGGCACCTACATTCTCCAGGGCTCTATGCTCAGCTCCTATGAGGCTGTTTCTGCTGTGAATAATACTCCCTGCCAGTTCTCCATGCCTGTCTTCACCATGCACCAGCCAGAGAGCTGGGCTGCCCAACCCTCCTATGGATGGGACCAGTTTTCTCAACTTCTTCAGATATGCCAGCCGAGTCCACAGGATCCCTCTTCAAACCTTTGTGGTAGGCACTGGGGCTCTACACACCTCTCTGAGCCCTCCTTCCTAGAGTCAGTGTTTTCTCACCACCTGTCATACCAAAGCCAGTGTGCACCTAGGGATCTATTTTACGTGTGAGGGCCATGGGTCAGCACCCTACATGATCCCTCTTCCTTGGACGGGTGGCATTCAGGCATGTTACCAAGCCAGTTTGTTGAGACCCTCACAACAAAGTACACTGGGAGAGAGTTGCCTGCCTTTTCAGCTGGTGAGTGAGGAACTGCATCACACCAGCCATTGCTCCTAATTCTTTGCGTTTCCAAATGCATCTTACAGTTGGCTTTTGGAGTTGGAACAACACCCCACTAGAGTTTTAACTACTGTTTTCTTGAGCCTACAGATCACCTTGAGCTGAATGCATTGTTCTACTGTACTTAATCAGTCAGGTCTTGGTTTTCCCCAGCAACATTCTGTGTTTTAAAAAGCAGAGGCAAAATAATAATAATAATAATAATAATAATAATAATAAATAAAATAATAAAAACAAAGCAAATAACACAGAGGCCTAGCACACCTTTCATGAGGTTTTTTTCTGAGGCAGCTGGTGATTTTGGCTTTCTTTTCATAGTGCATTATGGAACAAAACTCACATGGTAAGACCAGATTTCTATAGAGCCTGATAAGTTCTTGTACATCATGCCTACATGGCCATTATCAAGGAACATTTCTTTCCTATTCCTCATGTCTGGGAGATGGCTACCATTTGGCTTAAGTCACCATAGACAGCTTTTGATTGCCTCTCGCCTCTAAAGGGAAGTCACACAGCCAAGCTTGGCTGTGTCTAGCCTCAAGCTGTTGTACAATGGGATATCTCCTGTCTGAGTTACATGCTCTTCATTGCAGCTGAGCTCATGCTGTTTCGGTGGATAGGTTTGCAGTTTTTCTATCCTGCTATTGGCGGAAGCTATGCTACTTTTAGAATAGGTGCTCTCACCATCCCTCTAGTACTTCTCGTGTGACCTATATAGTCAGGTACTCAGGGTCACAAGGAAGGCTTGTATTTCACTTTTGTAGAAATAATTTGTAGTTTCTACAAAGTGGCTGCAACATTTTACACCTGCAACTGCAACCCTGAGCCTTGTGCGGCATGACGGGTTTTGCCCTCTGATAGATATGTGTTGGTACTTCATCGTGGTTGCATTTTGTGTTTCCTGATGTGTTAGTCAATTTGTATCCCCACTACCAAACTCCTGATATAAACAACTTAAAGGAAAACGTTACTGAGTTTAGCTCAGGCTTCACTGTCCAACATGGAAGAGAGACTATATATGGAGTAGAGCCACTAAGTTCATGGTAGAAAGGAAACAGAATAGACCCATAACAGGAAGGGCAGGGGCAAGCTGTAGCCCTGAAAGACAAGCTTCCATTGACCTATTTCCTCCAGCCGAGCCCCACCTTCCATAGTTCCACTTCCCAATATAATATATTTAACTTTTAACTCTAGGCTGCAATGCACCTCAGTTGGTAGAATGCTCACCTCAGTTGCACACCATCCTTCGTGCTGCATAAACCGAGAGCATAATGGCATGCCCCTCCCATCCTAACACTGGAGTTTGAGGCCAGCCTGGAGTATGTGAGATCTTATCTAAAAAATGGATTTGGTTCCAGGAATGGATTGAATCATTTATTAGATATGAGTCCTCATGATCAACTGTCTGTGGTGATACCACACCAAACACATCAGAGGTGTACTTCTCCACCGACGGCTCTGCTCTTAAGCCTCTCAAGATGACAGTTAAGACAACCATCACCCTGGATAGCTAACCATGCTCAGTGTACCTTTCCTTGTAAAGTGCTTCACTAAATCTTTTCTCCATTTTTAAGTAAGGTTGTTTGCCTTTTGGCTTTTATCTTTATAGTGATTTTTATACATTCTGTGTGTTTATGTGGCAGATAAGTGTGCTGACAATAGTCCTCGCTGACTGTGGCTTGCCTTTTCCCCTCCTTAATAATGTCCCTTCATTCCTTCCTTTCCTTCTTTTCTGTACTAGAGATCTGACCTGGGCCCTGGACATTACAGGCAAGTTCCTCTACCACAGAACTGTACCCCAGACATTCTTTGTGATAAAGATATATATTGTCCATTTGTTTTCCAGTTTCTCCCAGTGTGGCTAGTGCTTTGGTGTCCCTCCTAAAATAACTCTACCTGCCCCAGGGACATGAGGGCTCTCTTGCGCTTCTTTCTTGAAGCCTATGGCATTGGCTTGCACTCTGTGGCTTGGTGACTCATTGGGAATGAGTCTGTGTGCAGTTCAGGGCTTGGGCTCATTTGTATTTGTTCTCTGGTGTCCACATGCTCCAGAACTATTATCAAAAAAGCACAGCCTTCCTCCAGTAGCCTATGGCATCTTTCAAGAGTAGAGTCTCTGCAGGGGTGGTGGCACATACCTGTAATCCTACAACTTGGGAAGTAAAGGGGGGAGGATTGCCATGTTTCAGGCTGGCCAGGGATATAGAGGCTCTGTCTTGAAAAACAAAACAAAAGAGGTGATAGGGACATGTTTCAGTGGGTAAAGTGCTTGCTTTATGAGCATGAGGACATGAGCTCAGATGCCCAGCATGAGGTAAAAGCCAGGTGCAGTGGCATAGTATGCCTGTAACTGCAGTGCTGAGGGCAGCAAAGACAAGAGGATCTCCAGAGCTCACTGGCCAGATAGTCTAGCAGAAATAGTGAGCCCCAGGTTCAGTCTCAAAAAAAAAATGGTATAATAGAGAAAAAAAACAACATCAACCTCTGTCTCCTTTCTGCACACCTCCACATGGACACTTGCACCTGCACTACACACACACACACACACACACACACACACACACACACACATACACACACACACACACACACACACACACACACAAGCTAACTCTTTCAGGCATGATGGTGTATGCCTGTAATCCCAGCACTTGGGAGGCTGAGACAGGATGATTGCTGAGAGTTTGAGGCCAGCCTGGGATGCAAAGTGAACCCTGTCTCAAAAGAGAATCAAAAACAAACAAACAACACTCTCGAATGAGTCCTACATTTCATCTCTTCTGCTCCTTGCTCTGTTTACCAATTTTATGCCAATTCTACATTGCCTTAATTATTGCATTTTTGAAACAGATCTTGAAATGTAATCATTGTTTATTGTAATCATAAGTTTCCCCACTTTGCTCCTTCTTTCTTCAAGGAGTTTAGAGTTTTCATATAAAGTTCACAATCAGTTTGTCAATTTCAAAAGAACCTTGGACATTTTTACTGAGATTGTATCAAATCTATAGACCTCTTGAGGAAGAACTGACACACCACAATGGAAACTTCCTTTCTGTATTAAGCTGTATCTCAGCATTACTTAGGTATTAGTTACTTTATATATACAGTATTTGGAGTATGGGCATTTTTCATTAAATTTGTTCTTAGGTATTTGATGTATGTTGATACCTTTCTAAATATGTTTTATAAATAAATTTTGATGCTTTAAAAATGATATTTGGAATTTCATTTTTCTGCTTGTCTGTGGCTTTAACATAGAAAGTACAGTTGGTTGTGTACATTGGCACCATGGTCCCCAAGTGCTGGTGAGTCCATTTCCTAGTTCTGGTACTTTCTAAATGTCTTTAGATCTCAACTACCATGTCACCTGCAGCTTGTCTTCCTTTCTTGGTGGTTTCATGCCTTTGTGCATCATGAGGGTGAGCAGACACCCACAATGTACCAACCTGAGTAACAAGCAGGGCTCTGTAGAGATACTGAAACTGCCTGGAAGCATCGTTGCAGAGAAAACATGCAGGCTGCAATAAAATGTCACCAGGGAAGGTCAGGGGAGGCAAAGAGTTCCAAAGGAAAAGTGAGAAGTGTCAGGAGCAGTTGAGAGGCTAAGCAGCCCCAGCGTTCTCTGAGAAAGATCCAGAGCCCTCTCCCAGCCCGTGGTCCCAGCAAAGTCTCCTGAGACAGTACTGTGTAGAAGAACCTCTCTTTCCCAGCATCCCAACGTGTTTGTTTTCTCCTTTCTTTCCTTCCTTACTGGAGTCTGACACAGCTTCATTTTTGCTCTGACAACTTCCACATGCAGTAATGGCTGTGGGGCACATGGGGCCATTTCTTTTTCTATGTCATTTGCTGAGAGCCGGCTTTTGCTGTAGTTATGAGCATGTCTAAGTTTATCCTGCATCCATTCGTCTTGCTGGATATTGAATATTGAGCTTTCCATCCCAGACCCCTTCTTGACCAGCTCACCAGCAACTCTGCCCTAATTTCATTGTATCTGAAAAAAATTAATGCAGTGACTCAGGGTATTATCAATTCAACCATTTCTAACTTTCATTACAGTCATTTCTTTGGTCTGGATATGACAAGTTCAGAGAGGAAAGGGTTTATTTTGGCTTATAGGTCCAGGCCATAGTTCATTACTGGAGGAAGTAGGGACAGAAACACGAGCAAGAACCTGAAGTAGAAACCATGGAGGAATGCTGCGTGCTTTCTTGCCCCAGCTCCTGCTAACTATCTTATGTAAACCAGGACTACTTGCCCAGGGGATAGCACCGCCCACAGTGGGCTGCCCACCTACCGCATCAATTAATGACCAAGACAATCGCCCACAGACGCACCCACAAACCAATCTGTTCTAGGCAATCCTTCCATTGAGTTTCTCCTCACAGATGACTCAAGGCTGTGTCAAGTTGACAAAGCTAACTTAGGACTCTGAGTTATTTGGACTCTCCTCCTGAAAATGCATTAGCACGGGGCTTCGCCTCCTTTAGCTTACTTTTTATTTAGCCCGTGACCAAAATTGCCTGTGCCACTTGAGGAGATGACCTTTGTAAATACCCCATTCCGAGCAAATAACATGAAAGTCCACACCAGCCAAGCACCATAAGTAAGGGGAGATTTATCTATTGTATTTTAGAAATTTTTGTTTCTATTTGTCACTTTGTTCTGTCAGTTACTAAGCATGATCAGCATCTCTGGGGACAGGCCAGCTTCTTCTAACAAGTCTGCTTATCCCCACCTTATGTTTGCTAGTCATTTACTTACTTTGACTAGAATTTGCTTGTGTTTTTCTTTCATCATTAATATCAAGCCTTAGACCAGTGGTTCTCAACCTCCCTAACGCTGTGACCCTTTAATACAGTTCCTCATTGCTATGGTGAGCCAAATAAACTTATTTTTTTTTGCTACTGTTATGAATCATAATGTAAATATCTGATAGGCAAGATATCTGATATGCGACCCCCATAGGTTTGAGAACCACTGCCTTAGACATTTCTCTGTGTAAAATAAATCCAAAATTTGCAGTGTATTTCAATTTGTGCATTCATTGTTCACATTCCATATATCTAGCTGAGCTCTGTTGAAAGCCATGCTAACAAACAGACAACTTCAGCATGGCGTAGCCTCAAACAACACATGCTAACTTCTCCACAGGTCAGGGCCAGACAGACATTGCTGCTGATTGGCCTCCTGAGGTAGGCCATGTAAGTACAGAGATAACTTGGACACTGTGGCCTATTGGGATACCATCTCACAGCAGTGACCATATTCAGTTGTTCCCGTGTCCATCCTGAATCTGTGTGGGAGGGGAGCACACACACACACACACACACACACACACACACACACACACACACAC
>CAJQZJ010031773.1:1596404-1614601 GCA_907164525.1 Lophiomys imhausi
ACACACACACACACACACACACACACACACACACACACACACACACAGGTGCCAGGAGGCAGGCCACAAGAACTGCTCGAGTGTGATCACTACAACATCCGCCACTGATTTATTTATTTCCCTTCACCCACCTGTCCTCGGTTTCTTTCTTTCTATGATGTTTATTGCTTTTTTCTTTTTTGAGACAGGATCTTAGACTTGGCTCAAACCCTCTATATAGTAGACGATAACCTTAAACTTCTAAGCCCTCCCTATTCCAGATTGCTAGGACTGCAGGCACACACACAACCATGTCCAGCTCATTCAAAGCTGGAGGTTGAACCTGGGGCTTGGCACACGCAAGGCAAGTAAGTATTCCACCAACTGAACCACACCTCCAGACCCTTCTATTTTTCTCTCATTTCAGGGTTCCTCCTCCTGGTTTAGAGGTTACATAGTCTTTTACTGGTGTTTTATAGTGATATCTGAAAATACTACTGACCAAATTCCAAAGCAAAAGTAATACTTTTACCTGCTACCCAGGTAGCCTGATAGCCTTGGGGCTTACAGAGGAGGTCCCCTGGCAAAGTTCTTGCTCTTGTTGTCAATTGACTGGCAGTTCTTTTGGGGGAGGGGTGATGTGTGCTAGGATGGAACCCACAACTTCATATCTGCTGAACAGACTGCTCAGTGATGAGTTACAACCCAGTCCTGCAAAGCCTCTTATACCGCAGAGCCAGTTTCCAAATGTGCCTGCCTACGTCCCTCTTTCCTTCTGCGGGTCCCTGTGTCTCAGGCTTTCTGGGTAGAGTGCTTCTGTTTCGCTCAAACAGCATCTCTCAGGGAGGGTCTGGCGTAATCAAGTGACTGTACGGTCTCCAGTTGTGTTGATCACCCTTGTGCCACACAAGCAGTTAACGGCCACCTGCTTTGGGCACACCCTCAGCACACTGTACCTGCAGAGCTCTCTGCCTGCCTTCAGAAAATCTGCATTTGCAGGGTGGGCAGGACGGTTCTGTGGGTAAAGGTGCCTGCCATTGGTTGTGATAATCCGAGTTCAGTCCCTAGAACCCGCTCGGCATCAGGAAAAAACTGGATCCTCTGGCAACCACACACGCCATGGCTTGTGCGCACATGTGTGCACACTAACTAAATGTAGAAAGTTTTAAAGTGAGAGGCAGCATCACCCTCATCAAGCCCTTCCTACAGTAACTTTCTAGTCATCCATTCATGCAGGGGTGTGGCTTATTCATTCATCCTGGATTGATTGGGCTTCTTTAAACCGGGCGCCCAGCCAGGTTATGGTGGCACATGCCTTAATGTCAGCCCTCAGAGACAGAAGCAGGTGGAGTTATCTGAGCTTGAGGCCAGCCTGGTTTACATAGTGAGTTTCAGGCCAGCCAGAGCTTCAGGGTGAGACTGACTCAAAACAACAACAAACACTGCACCACTGTGACACTGGTCAGTTAGAGATCTCTTTAAATCTTGCCCCCAACTCTGCTCTCCCTCCTGTGCTTTGGCCTCAGGCTAGCCTGGCTAAACCTTCCTACTGGCTGCACACAATGCCCTCTCCATTGTCTCAGCTGCCTGATTTCTTCTGCTCCTTCCAGTCCCATCAATGCTATGAATGCACAGACATTCATTTCTGTTATTCTAATATCCATTTTTTTTTGTTGGAAATTCTGCCTTTGGGGGCTGGAGATGTCCTTAGTTGGTAAGAGTTCTTGCCTAGCTTGCATACAGTGCTTAGGCTCAATCCCCTGCAACAGGTGAACTTCAGGAGATTGAGGCAGGAGGATTAGAAGTTCACAGTCACCTTCAGCCTTGTACAAAATTCAAGGACAGCCTAGGATACAGGAAACTCTGTCTCCAAATAGTAGTAGTAGGACTTGTGGTTTAATAAAATTACTGGGTTGGAGGCTGGGATGTAGCTCAGCCCCAGAGGATTTACCAGTGGCATGCATAAGGTCCTGAATTCCATATCTAACCACACACATACATGCCCACACATATTCATTACACACACACACACACACACACACACACACACACACACACACACACAAACACACAATCTATCTTGTGGTCATCTTTATGGTTTATTTTTCTCTCTTGCCCTTTTAACATTGCATTTGGAATTATGGGGCTTAGGCTCTGTGTCTAGTTGTCTGGCAATTCTATTTGACCCTGCTTGTTCTTGTAGCAGTATCTACCTGAACTTGCTCAATTTTTACTGTGACTGTTTTCTTTAACAAATTATTAGTAGAGATCACTTGCATCTTTCCTGGATGCACCCTTCACAGCGCAGAGTCTGCTCCACTTGTACCCCAGCCACCTCAGGCATGTACTTCTCCAGCAGCCATATAAGACTTTGTCTTGCAAATCCATAGGCCCGTTGACTTGGTATCCCTTTTCTTTTCTTTTTTTTTTTTTTTTTTTGGTTTTTCGAGACAGGGTTTCTCTGTATAGCAGCTCTGGCTGTCCTAGACTCACTTTGTAGACCAGGCTGGCCTCGAACTCACAGAGATCCACCTACCTCTGCCTCCCAAGTGCTGGGATTAAAGGCGTGCGCCACCAACGCCCGGCTGGTATCCCTTTTCTTAAGGATCTCTCCCTTCGTTCTTCTCAGGGTCAAGGGTCAGGGTGGGGCAGGGTGGAGAAGGTATAACCCTCTGTAGTTTCTGCTTTACTGGGGCAGGGTTCTCTGTATTCCGGAGGATACTCTTCTGTCTCCCATGCCCCAGGAGGCCTGGAGCCTGGCCTCCTTAGGCAAAGCCTCAGAACAGAGACCTTCAGGGTTCTTCTTCTCTTGTTCTTTCTGCCTGCATGAACTTCCTTGCTTTCAGCTCTGTTGACTTGCTCTATGGATTTCCAGTGATGCTTCTATCTGCTGCTGCACATTTGTTTGGTCTGGACCCTCAGAGGCTACTTGCATGGATGCTTCCCTAAGCCCAAGGGGCCTGCCTTTTTTTTGTTTTTGTTTTTGTTTTCGAGACAAGGTTTCTCTGTGTAACAGAGCCCTGGTTGCCCTAGACTTGCTTTGTAGACCAGGCTGGCCTCGAACTCACAGAGATCTGCCTGCCTCTGCTTCCCAAGTGCTGGGATTAAAGACATGCGCCACCACGCCGGCCACCATGCCTGGCTTGTCTGCCTCCATCATGTGTCTTCCCAGCCTTTACTAGAGTCCTATCTAGTGGTGTCCCCCTCCACACTCCATCCCTCAGGAAGGCTCAGGCCCCTTAGGCTGCCCAGGCAGATTTGCCCTGCCATGGCTCCTTGGCTTGGAGCTAACTAGCCCACTCTTGTTTCCTGACCCTCCCTGTCTAAGAGAACACACACTTTACAAAGTACAAAGCTTCTTCCACTGAGCTGCCACCCTTGGCCTTTTTCCTGGTCACCTTCCAGCCTGGCACCCTAAGGTCAATGTCCTGGGCCAGTACAAGGGGCAAGGTTGTCAAAGCCAACCCCAACTCTATGGGTTGGCTGGGCAGTTGTGGATTAAGAACCATTGGTTACCCTTGGCTTCATCTTTCAGTCCTGTGCCCATCCCCATCATCATCATGCCAGTGTCCAGCATTCAAGTCCACCTAGGGCAAAAGGTATGAAGCTGTGTCTCCGGGAATAACCTAGACACTAGGCTCCCCTTGGCCACCACCTTCAGAAAGGCAGGGGTGGGCAAAGATCTGGAAGAAAGGCTAGAAGGAAAAGGCCCAGTAGGAACCTTCCCTGGGAAGGTAAGCCTCTTAGAGATGGGAGGATGTTGCAGCCCTCTTGTGCTCCATGAGCCCTAGATCCTGCCCTCTGGTGCCCCGCTGCCATGGCCTCCCAGATAGGGCCCTGGTGGTGGCATTGAGCTTCCTCCCCAAGTGAGAATGGTGCCTTCGGTTCTGGACCAAGACTAGCCCTGCAGGTAGCACCAGGGACACAGCCCACCCACTCCTTCTGCCTGGAACTGTTTGTGCCTTGGCTGAGCGGGGAGGCTGGTATGGAGGGATGAAATAAGGTCATTCCCAGCCCTTACGGTCTTCACTCCAGACATGACACCCCAACCCCATGGCCCCTGTTTGTGTGTTGGGAAGTCTGGATTTTCTAAAAACTGGCCTCAGGTGGCATCCATGAAGTGAGTATGGTTGGGAGCCTGCTGGCACTGAGCTTTAGTTCTGTGGGTAGAGAAGGTGTGAAGAGGGTGTGTCTTGTTACAGTCTGCCCTAAGGAACATGGTCTCAGGACCAAGGAGTCTAATGTTTGGGCTGGTAGGCATGGTTTCATGGTATAATGGGTGTGGTCTCGGGGTGAGATGGAATTCAGATTCACCAGGGCAGACGGGAATGGCGCAGGAGGCGTAGTTCCCTTCTGTTGGCACTGGTCAGAACAGGTGAGTGGGGTGGAGAGGTAGGGACTGAGCAATGGTACTTCAGGCAGCCCAACGGTGGAAATAGTGGTTGTGGCAGCGGATGTAGGGGCCTTGGGGACGGGAGAGTAGGAGGGGCTGTGGGGCGGGCAGGTCAGTGGGGTTGGGGCAGTGCTGGCAGTGAGTTGGGAGACTGGTGACCATGGCAGAGAGAGGTCCTGAGGCCTTGGGATTGTGCTGTGGAGGCGTGTCAGTGGGCGGAGCAATGTGTTGTAGGAGAGTGGTGGATGTGACAGAGCAGTGGGATGGGGTAGTAGACAGATACATCAGTGGGATGGGGGGCTGGGAACAAGCTGATGGGTTGGGGTAGTGGGCGTGGGGCAGAGGAAGCAGTGGGTTGGGGCAGGGACATAGGTAGTGGGGGCGCGGCAGAGGGCGCAGCACTGGGACGGGCACCCACCAAGGGGCTGCTCCCCATCAGGCCAGTGGGGCGGGTCTCAGCGCCCCTTTCCTCTCAGGGCTTCCGTGGGATCTCCAAGCGCCGAGCCTAGTAGGCTGTGGCTTCTGCCCGCCTCGCCCTGCAAGCCTCTCACTGCACCTTGATACCCTCAGGGTGCCTCCTTGTGCTGCTCAGGCGGCGGGTGGCAAGGCAGCTGGAGAAGCCAGAAGACAAAGATGAGGAAGAAGACCGGACCGAGACGCCCCCAGATCGTGGCGTTTCCGCGGAAACCGACACATAGACGAAGGACCTTGTATACAGAGCTATTTTAGAGAAATTGCGATTGCCACCATGGTATTTCTTGTGGAGCCTCACCCTCTCCTGTGCCCGCACCCCAGTTCTCCTGCTTAGTCCCTAGGCAGGCATTCATAAGCTATTACCTTTAACACCACGGTTGACTCTAGCCAAGAAACAGAGGAGAGACAGCCTCCCCTGGCACCCAAGACGACCTCTCCTCTCGGAGGGTTGCACCTTTGGTGCTGGGTGTCTCCCACCCCATTTATTTATTCAACAAGTCTGGCTGTGCTGGTCCTCATACTTTGCACTGAAGTATGGATGCTAGGTAAGGGGATATGAACAGGGTACCCACCTTGGGGTAGATCCCTCAGATTCTATCACAGTGAAACCAGATTGTCCGTGGACTATCACAGGGAAACCAGATAGTCCGTGGACACCCAAACATGGAAAAAGCCCCAAGTCCTCCCTGGACTCAGGCTGGGGTATCCAGGCTGAGGGGTCCTGACATAGTGAACAGAGCCAGCTCTTGGGGACACTAGAGGTCTGCTATTGTGCTCATGTGTACCCAAAAGTTCATGTCTTAGAAACTTGGTCCCTGGTACAGCAGTATTGAGAGAGGAGGCCTCTGCCAGGCTCTTGTGAACAGATTTGGATTAACAGGTTGTCCTGAGCATAGCTTTGCTATAAAGTTAAGTTCCCTCAGGGTCACTTGCTCAGTCTGCATGTGACAACCCCCCATGTCATGACACAGCACAAAGCCACCAGACACACCAACACCCAGTATCAGATGCTAGCCCCATGCTCTCAAACTTCCTAGCCTCCAGAGGCATGAGCCAAATAAAACTGTCTTCTCTATAAATTTCCCAATGTGTGACATTTAGTTCCGACAATAGGAAATGAGCTGAGAAGTGGAGGGGGGGACATGTCCCCTTGGCCTTAAGCTGGAGAGAGGGTAGCAAAGAACAGAGGTGAGGTGTTCTTGTGGCTAACACTAGCCCTCTCTCCAACATGTGCTCTCTTCTCTTCTCTTCCCTCTCTCTCTCTGGCCTGCCTATCCTTGCCTCACAAGGTTGACTTAGGGTCTCTTGCAGCCCTTCTTCATGGCACTTGGAAGATATGTTCAGAGTGGCAGATGTGTCACCTGGCTGAGCTGGCCATAAAGGGTACAGTCTTGACAAGAATGGACCCACAGGGGTCTCCACCTTTCTCTCTACTCCCATGGGAATACCCATTGGATTATTATTAGGCTTCTGCCCAAGGCACAGCAGCTTCCACAGGAACTCCCAGATCACACTGCTGCAGCAGGGCCCAGGGGACAGCAAGGTGTTTCAGAGCTGGCCTTCCTGGTTCCCTCAGTCACACCCACCGCAAAACACATTTCCATATGGAGGTCCGTATTGGACTTCCTCTTTCAGGGACTGTAGCCACAGGCAAGCCCGGCTGCCCCCTACCTGCTTTCTTGTCTCAATGGCAGTACAGTGTGTGGTTCCAGCAGCAACCAGAGAAATTGTTCTCTATAAATTTCCCAATGTGTGACATTTAGTTCTGACCACAGGAAATGAGCTGAGAAGTGGGGGGAGGGGGGGAGAGGACATGTCCCCTTGGCCTTAAGCTGGAGAGAGGGTAGCAAGGAACAGAGGTGAGGTATGCTGGACTGGCCCAGATGATTAAGGGCCTGGCCTATACAGGCTCTGTCATTTTGAGCAGGGCTGGCAGGAGGATGAGGTCCCTAGACATAAGTGAGATCAGACAGAGGGTCCTACCTGTGGCCTTTGCTTCTGTCCCACGAGCCTGAGCCCCGCCACTCAGCATATTTCTTTGGTTCCCCTCCTGACACAGGCTTTGTTCTCCCCTGGTTTGTGGAGGAGTGCTGCCCCCCCACCCTTAGGATACCTGTTGAATAACCATCAAGTGCTGAGACATGTCCAGGCCCAGTGTCCTGGGATCCCTCAGGAATTCACTTTCTCCACGTTGCCTATGTCCCGCTCACATAGTACAGTGGCCTCCTAAGGGTGGGAGCAGGGAGCCCCTATCCTGCCCAGGAAGAAGCTGGACATAGGGTTTTGGGCCGAGAAGGCCTGCAGGATGAGAGATGGAACCAGCTTAGTACCTGCTACACAGATCCAAGGGTATGACAGATCTGGCTCTTTTTTCTTTCTTTCTTTTGATCTTATTTATCATTTATTTATTTATTTATTTATTTTGGGTGGAGTTTTTTGTTTGTTTGTTTGTTTTGTTTTGTTTTGTTTTGTTTTGTTTTGTTTTTTGAGACAGGGTTTCTCTGTGTGGCTCTGACTGTCCTGGAACTCACTCTGTAGACCAGGCCTACCTCCCGAGTGCTGGGACTAAAGGTGTGCGGTACCACCACATCTGTCCAGACCTGACTCTTATTTTCCCATATCACTTGGTGACTATCAGAAACTCAGAGTCCCATTTCTAGGGAGAGTCCATTTTAGTCTTAGAATTAGTCTGTTTCTTGTTGACCCAGTCTTTGTAGGCCAGTGCCCAGCACAAGGTCCTCCTTGATGTTAGGCTTCTTCCCTGCCTCTGTGGGTATTCCCCAGTCATGTAGGAGTTGGTCCAGCTAAAAAGGGGTTCATGCAGACTCACCTTCTTGCAAGGTCTCCTGGGCTACCCTGTGAATTCACAGCCTAACACTTCTGACATCAGTGTTTTGCCACCTTGTTATACAAGGAGAACCATGCAAAATCACAGTCACTGATGTCTTAGATTGCCAAATTACTCTGCCTCTCTGCTTGGAAGATGAGCTCCTAAGAGAGCAGGTGGAGTCTCTGTGGATGTTTATTCACATAGCCTGACCCCTTAACAGCTCAAAACAAATGTTCAGTTGATTTTCACTGAGTGGATAAACCTGTATGTGCCATCAAAGGGTTCATCTCTATGATTGCTGGGAGCAGGGCCTGGAGGCCACTCGGAGAGGTAGGGACTGAAGTCCCCGGGGATCAGACCTGCACTGTTTTTTAAATGGCCATTGAATCCTAGGCCTTGGGATTGGCTTTCCTAGGGCTGGTACCCGTAGTATATGCTGAGAAGTCAGGGGCACGATGGGGGCTGGGGAAAGGGTGGGTACCCCCAAAGGTAGCAGAGCTCTCTACCTCTCAGAGGCTCAGACCCTCTCTCAGCCTTTGTGTTGTTTCCTTTTTACGGTGAAGATTCTAGGAGAGATCATCTCAACGAACAGAAATATTCAAAGTTTTGGTTCTTAAAAATCTATATATATTGCCGGGCGTGGTGGCGCACACCTTTAATCCCAGTGCTTGGGAGGCAGAGGCAGGCAGATCTCTGTGAGTTCAAGGTCAGCCTGGTCTACAAAGTGAGTCCAGGACAGTCTAGGATACACAGAGAAACCCTGTCTCGAAAAACAAAAACAAACAAACAAAAAACTATATGTATCACTATTTACTTGTGCTTTCTTAAAAACGTCATTTGCTCAGTACCAAACTGGCTTTTAAGTGAGGGCTCACGTAAACTAAAGTTGTTACATTGGCCCAGCTCTCTTTTAGCTCACAGTAAAACTAAAATTTTAAGGGGAAAAAAGTCCTAACTCCAGCTGTTCCAACAGACTAAGTTAGCTTAGCCACACTGTATGTCTAGTACACCAATTAAAGGAATAAAATAAGTGGCAAAAAGGGGGATAAGTAAATCGATACGACCACCTTGGGGAAACAGGTGGAGGTGGTGAATCATTCTACATCTCTCTTTGGAGGAATTAACGTGAGTTCTTAAATTTAAATTTTAAAATCTTTTTTAAAAGATTATATTTATATAATTATGGTCTTCTGGTCAAGATAGTATCTATTTGATCCTCATCTGGATTCTGGTTCTATAACATGGTCCCTATTGCTTGAAGGAATAAATTAATTTTAAGAAATGACTACTCCCACTTCAGGGACAATTTCAGCATTGTCATTATTTCACCCTGAGATGTCAAACTCCTTATGCCAGGAATATTTATCTCTGTGCTTTTAGGTTTATTTTGTATGTATAAACATGTTAAGGATTTTTAAGAATATTTTTAGCCACTACTGCAACTTTAAAAAACAAAACAAAACAGAGCTGGGCATGATGGTGCACAATTTTAATCCCAGCCCTTGGAAGTCAGAGGCAGGCAGATAGCTGTGAGTTCAAGGCCACCCTGGTCTACAGAGTGAGTTCCAGGACATCCAGGGCTACACAGACAAACGCTGTCTCAAAACAAAACAAAACAAAAAATCAGGTTTTCAAGCCAGTATCTTTGCTAAGCTTATGTAAGATACAACTCTAAATATATATATATTTTAAAACAGTCTCATTTAGAAAACAGAAACAGAGCCGGGCATGGCGGCGCGCTCCTTTAATCCCAGCACTTGTGAGGCAGAGGCAGGTGGATCTTTGTGAGTTCGAGGCCAGCCTGGTCTACAAAGCGAGTCCAGGAAAGCCAGGGCTACACAGAGAAACCCTGTCTCGAAAAAAAATCAAAACCCCCCCCAAAAAAAAGGAAGAAAAGAAAACAGAAAACAGGGGCTGAAGATGGCTCAGTGGTTAAGAGCACTGGCTGCTCTTCCAGAGGACCTAAACTCAATTCCCAGCACCCATATGGCAGCTCACATCTGTCTGTAACTCCTGTTCCAGAGGACCTGACATCCTCACATAGACATGCATGTGTGACAAACACCAAATGTACATGAAAATAAATAAATAAACAAAAAGAAAAAAAAAACCTGACTGTCCTGGAACTCACTCTGTAGACCAGGCTGGCCTTGAACTCAGATCCATCTGCCTCTGCCTCCCGAGTGCTGAGATTACAGGTGTGCGCCACCACTGCCCAGCTATATAGATAATCTTTTTTGTTTGTTTGTTTTTTGTTTTTTCCAAACAGGATTTTTCTATGTAGCCCTGGCTGTCCTGGACTCACATTTGTAGACCAGGCTGGCCTTGAACTCACAGAGATCCACCTGCCTCTGCCTCCCAAGTGCTGAGATTAAAGGCATGTGCCACCATGCCCAGCCATTACAGACAGTTTCAAACTGCCATGTGGGTGCTGGGATTTGGATCCAAGTCCTTTGGAAGAACAGCCAGTGCTCTTAACCACTGAACCATCTCTCCAGTCCATATATAGATAATCTTAATGTGCTATATTATGCCATAGTATTATACTTGAGGCAATTACTCATCTCTGTCTTTGGTTTATTTTTTTGGTTTTGGAGGGGTTGTTTTGTTTTTGTTTGTTTGTCTCTTTTTTTAGATAACAGGTTTCTCTGTGTGCATCCCTGGCTGTCCAGGCCAGTCTTGAAATCACAGAGATCTGCCTGCCTCTGCCTCCCAAGTGCTGGGATTAAAGGAGTGTGCCACCATGCCCAGCCATCTTTAGTTTTTAAAAAGAGGCTTTTAGATAAAATTATTAATATATTTACTACAAAGATAAAAAGGACTAGTAATATGTGTTACCTGTGTTTGTAACTGTTAAACATTTAAAATGTCATTTATAAGTTTTCTGTTTTAGTTACCTCTTCTTAGATTTTCATTTAGAATTCTTATCAAAAGTGTTTTCTAAGTTTTAGAAAAAATAATAATAATAACTATCAAGTAAAGAAAAAACATAAAGACTTCATATGTTATATTTTTGGTTAAAAAAAGTTTAATAAAAAATGCTTTGGGCCGGGCGGTGGTGACGCACGCCTTTAATCCCAGCACTTGGGAGGCAGAGGCAGGCGGATCTTTGTGAGTTCGAGGCCAGCCTGGTCTACAAAGCGAGTCCAGGACAGCCAGAGATATTCAGAGAAACCCTGTCTCGAAAAACCAAAAAAAAAAAAATGCTTTGGATAAAAAAAGGATTTTTTTGGTAAAATGAAGATTATCCCAAAGTAGAAATGAATGGGAATAATGTTAGAAGACTATAATAAAACAGTTGTTGATTTTGTAATGTTTTACTTTTAAATATCTTTATTATGTATGTATGTCTATGTATATGTGTATGTCTAGGTCAGAGGGGTGTCTGATCCCCTGGAGCAGGAGTTACAGGCCATTCTGAGCTGCTTGATGTTTGTGCTGGAAATCCATTTCATGTCCTATTAGACAACAATATGTTCTCTTAATCACAGAGCCATCTCTCCAGCCCTAAATATTTTATTTTTAATTATGTGCATATGTACTGTCTGGCTTTGTGCCTGTGAGTGGAAGGAATGGAGGAAGCCCTGAGTGAAGGAAGTCCCAAGTGAATGTGTATTGTTGATATGAACACACCCATGACAAGGACCAAGGCATCAACTCATTTGGCAAAGCCATTCATCCAATGGGCCAGGCTCTGGAAACAAAGCCTTCCTCTTCTGGTCCAAGTATGAGTGTTATGGACAGTTGATCATCGTGTACAGAAATGACCACCTGCTGCTTCTACCTGGATGTTTGCAGTACTCCTGTTTCCAGACACCTCCTGCTAGCTAGCTGGTCCCCGCTGTGCTACACACAACAAACACACTGAGATTCCGGGCAGTCAGTCATAGGTGCTGCTCTACCATGACCCCAGCTTTCCTGTTCTTGCGATCGTCCTTTCTTCATCCCCTCCCTATCCCTAGTCAGGGTTCCAGGACTCAAGATGGGCAGATCATAGCATGTGAATGCAGCACCCAGAGGTCAGATGTTTCAGATCTCTTTGCAGCTGGATTTACTGGTGGTTATGAACCACCCAGTATAGTCCTCTGCAAGAGTAGTTCAGGTGCCGGGCATGGTGGCCTGTGGTGGGGTTAGTGATAGCATTTAATAGCATAGAGATCTTGGAATAGCAAAAGCCTGTAGTTTTAGGTAAAAGATTTACGTCCGAAGTGGGATGTCCTTGGGAACCCACCAAGGAGGGATGAGGGTGCATCCCCTGAGGCTCCCACCAGTACCCATGACAACAGATCACACAATCTTCAGACCGCTCCGCTGCATCTCAGCCCTCTGCAAGAAAAGCTATGGAGAGGCATTCATTGCCCAGGGGCATGACTTGGAAGCTCGAAAGCTTCTGCCAAAAATAACATCGCCAATTCATTATGACAGGTGAAGATATTTAAGTCAAGATTCTCGTGGATAGAGGCACTAGCTCTCTCCTCCTCCTGTCTCATCTCCTCCTCACCGGGAGGCTTCACTCTCTTGCATCAACTCGTTGCGGGTCTGGGGACAGATTCTCCCTGATATTCTGGAGCATCTGGGCGGAGAGTTGTCTCCCTTGCCCCACCCCACCCCACCCCCTCGGAGCCTAGGGGTTTCAGACTGGACAGAGCACTGAAGGGAGACCCTTGCAGGCCTAAAGCATCTGATTGGTGAGCCTAAGAAACTTTTCATCTTGTAAATAATTGGACTCTATAAACTGTCTTAAGATCCCATGAACGAAATTCAGAGACTTTAAGACTGAAAGATTAGATGAAGATCAGCCATTCATAAGGATCCACACCCAGAGGAAAATATCCTTTTAAGAAACTTTAGGTTGCTGGGTGTGGTGGCGCACGCCTTTAATCCCAGCACTTGGGAGGCAGAGGCAGGTGGATCTTTGAGTTCAAGGCCAGTCTGGTCTACAAATCTAGTTCCAGGACAGCCAAGGCTACATAGAGAAACCCTGTCTCAAAAAACCAAAAAAGTAGTTCAGGCTCTTAACCACTGAACAATCTATTTTGCTCCAGGTTATTAAATTTTTTATGATCAAAATCATTAGCTCTGAGATAAAACTAATGCTTGATCGCAATTTACAACAGTGAGGATTTTTTTTAAAGATTCACATGCATAATATAATGTTGCTAATGTTATGAATTATAATATAAATATTTTTGGTGCTAGAGGCTTAGCAAAGGGGTCTCGACCAACAGGTTATAAAGCACTGAATTAAAGGTTTGCACCAATACCTACAGCTTCTTTGTGGCTTATTTTCCAGTGTATAGAGAAGTCTGGTTCAACAGAGATGGACACTGAAGTAGTTGGCTGTAGAGGGCTGTGACGTGCCGCGCCCTAAAGATGGCACCGGTTTCCGCCTTCCACCAGCCCGATGGTGAGCGCTCTCGGTGGTAAACAAGTCCATATTTGGTTAAGACCGCTGATCTGGCTTGCTTCCGCATACGTGGGCCTGTAAGATAGCACCACGTGGCTTTACTTGATTGGCTGTTCATATAGTATTTAGCCTGTGGGTTGGGTCTGCCTGATTATTCGGAAGACTGTTTTCAAGGGACCTGAATAAACTGCTTGAGAAGAGCTTTTGCGAGTTGCGTCGTTCTTGCTGGTCGAGGTCGACGCTACAAGTGGTGGCCCATACGGGGAACCAGAAAAGACTCAGAACTCCTGCAGTCAGGGGCAGTGCACTGGTAAGTTCCTGGGATAAATTGGGACAATAAAGTTTCGCGGAAATTGCGAACTAAAGGTAAAGTTTCGTGGGAAACTGCGAACCGAAAGTAAATTTTTAATCATGGGATCGTCTCAGTCACATCCAATTTTTCTGGCTCTTCAGGAGCTACTTTTAGCTAGGAAATTGAAACTTGAGAAGTCAACCCTAGAAAGATTTTTGAATGAATGCTACTCCGTGGCTCCGTGGTTTGCTCCGGGAATCTTACGGTATCCTGCTGGGACAAATTAGGCAGGGACTTGGATTTTGCTTGGGAACAAGGTACTCTGAAGCATGGAGTAAGACCGGTTTGGAAGATGGTGAGGAGTTGTTTAGAAGATCGGAGATGCTGTAAAGCGGTCAAGGAGGGAGAATCAGCCTTGGAACTGCTGCAAGGGGAAAGATCTGAGCAGGCAGACAGTGAAAAGGGAAGCAAAAAGAAGGTCCCTCTCTATCCCGATCTTAGAGATTTTAGAGATTTTGAGGACTCAGAGGGCACGGATTCTGAAGGGGAGCTACACACTCTAATAGAACAGTTGGAGAGGACTGCTATTAGAAAAAGGGAAAAGAAAAGGGTAAAAGAGAAAGACAGGTTGGCGGCAGTCAGTGTAAGTGAAGCCGTTGCCGTGGCGCCTTCAACTCCCCCTCCATACCCAGAAGCTGTTCAGATAGATCAGCCTGTTCAATCCCTGAAAGTAGGGAGATCTTTCTGCCCGGGGATGTGGACACAAGTAAGAACAGAATTACAGTTTGCCTATCCGGTATACCAAGATCCACAAGGGAACAGGTAGGAGGAACCGCTTGATTTTAAAGTAATTAAATCCCTTGCAGAGTCGGTTCGTACCTATGGCATTACTGCTTCTTTTACATTGGCTCAAGTAGAAGCATTAAGCAGACATTGTATGACCCCGAGTGATTGGAGTGGCCTGGCCCACATCTGCTTAAGTCCAGGGCAATACTTAGACTGGAAAGCTTTCTTGATTGAGTATGCCACTGAGCAAGCAGCCATTAATCAGAGAAATGGAAATCCAGCCTGGGATAGAGATATGCTGCTTGATGCTCAAGGCCGCTCAGCAGCGGACAGACATCAGGATTCCCATGGTCCACCTAAAGGCATGGTGAAGTGGAAGGATATTTTGACAGGCTCTTGGCGAGGGCCTGACCCCGTGCTGACATGGGTGAGAGGATCTGTTTGTGCTTTTCCTCAGGATCAACAAGATCCAGTGTGGGTGCCTGAATGCCTTGTGAGGAAGATTCATCATGAAGACCTTCCTAGGGATCCTGGTGATAGTAGCAGTGATGATGTCAGGAATGACCGAGCTGAGATGGGGGATCCTGTCGATATTCCCAAAGCCGATGCCGGTCAGACATGATGCAACTGTGTTTCCACGCTTATTTAGCAGTAATAGAAGCCTAGGCTTACCCTACCTTCCCTTTGATGATCAGATAAGCCCTATAGAGGGTAATAGAAATGTCAGCTTAAAGGGTAGTCTGTGCTTTTTAATGAGCTTCAATAGGTCAGATGATACAAAATGCATTAAATTGTCTCAGCAGTCAGCAGATTTTTTACCACAACTGAGGTTTGGGGGTAGGGGTAGTGGTTTGTTTTCGAGCAATGGTTCTCGTCTTGTGGGGTGGTGGCCCACACGAGTCTCTGACCGGGACCCCCCCAGACAGCCACACTGGGCACCTTTTTGTAAAGGATCTGCAGGAGAGGAAGGACCTTTTCCCTGGACTGGATGTCAGGGGCGCAGAGCAGTTTGGGTTCAACAAGATTATTTTTCCTTTAGCCCCATGATTAGTAATATAGTGAATAAGTCTTGTACAGGAATGCTTGATATATCTACTAGGGATCCTCAGCAGATGGCCACCAATCCTTTTGATTTATGGCTTTTGTGTGGAGCAAATGGTAGCTATATGGATTTGGGACCTATACTTATGCTTGGGGGAGGAATTTATCAAAGAGGTAGTTTTTCCCTAGGGTCCGCTACCAATATAGATTTTTCTAGTGGTTGTGGCTCTAGTACTTGGAATTCTTCGTTTCATTCTTACCACAATAAGACCTTTTCAGCCTCGCCAGTGTGTCTCTGGCCTCCTTTTCTGTGGATTGTAAGTAATGGGAGTGCATCCTTGGGTGAAGAAAAGTTAGTATGCACTCCGGACACATGCTTTTATGCCCTGTGCTAGAATGCCACAGCCTTTCCTGTGGCTGTGGTGACTAGAATGCCTCGATATGTACCAGTTCCTGTAGAGGCCCCTAATACCATGATGCTATTCAGGCTTAAAAGAGATTTTGGCATCACTGCAGCTATTGTTACTGCCATCACTGTTGCTGCTGTGGGGGCTACTGCCTCAGCTATTGCCTTGTCTAGTTCTATACAGACTGCCAATGCCCTGAATGACATCTCAGCCAATGTAGCACAGGCATCGGATACTCAGAACTCTATGAATTCTCATCTCAAAGGAGGCCTTATGATAGTTAATCAACGCATAGATTTAATACAAGAACAGATTGATTCTCTTTGGCAACTAGCACAGTTGGGGTGTGAGTGGAAAATGCAGGGTTTGTGTGTTACTTCGGTGCGGTATCAAAATTTAACAAAGGCTGCTAATCTGTCTAAGCAATTGTCAGAGCTCCTCTTACAGGATTGGTCGGCTGATTTTGAAAATAAGATGAGAGAGCTGAGAGCGACAATCGTCCACATCAACTCCACTCAGGTGGATCTGAGTCTGGCTAATGGTTTGACTTCCTGGATACAGGCGGCTATGGATCATCTTAAGGAGTGGGCGGGCGTAGGCTCTTTGGCGATACTGATGATACTAGCCTCTCTGGTTTGCCTATGGTGCATCTACAAGATGAGAGCCACACAGAAGCGTAATGCAGCCATGATTATACAGGCCCTTGTCGCCATTGAGGCGGGCCAGTCCCCTCAGGCATGGCTCGCTGCCATGAAGCCTTAAATCTTCACTGAGCATAGTCCCTGCCCACTGAGGTATTCATTCCACAGATATTAGGGTCTGGCAAGTCAATGACGGAATGGACGGATAAGTCTCGGCCACCTAAGACAGGGCAGCCCCGAGTGGGGAGGCTGACCCAGAGACGGGTAAGAGTTTGAGCACCGCCCTCCTACAGGCTTAGGCCCGCTGTGAGATCCCCAGATATGGGGATTACGAAGCCTTTCCAGGGACTTCTACCAACATTTACAAAAACAAAAAAGGAGGAACTGTAGAGAGCTGCGACGTGCCGCGCCCTAAAGATGGCGCCGGTTTCCACCTTCCACCAGCCCGATGGTGAGCGCTCTCTGTGGTAAACAAGTCCATATTTGGTTAAGACCGCTGATCTGGCTTGCTTCCGCATACGTGGGCCTGTAAGATAGCACCATGTGGCTTTACTTGATTGGCTGTTCATATAGTATTTAGCCTGTGGGTTGGGTCTGCCCGATTATTCGGAAGACTTTTCAAGGGACCTGAATAAACTGCTTGAGAAGAGCTTTTGCGAGTTGCGTCGTTCTTGCTGGTCGAGGTCGACGCGACAGTTGGCCACTACAGTGAGGGCTCAACTCCAGTCTCAGAAGATGGAGGTGTGTGGAAAGAGTTAATGTCATGCATGGACAGACAAAGAGCACCATGGTGGAGGCTCTGAGGAAGATTCAGACCCATGTGATGGGGTCAGGGGGCCGTGTCCTTTACAATGAGCAGTCCACAGCAGAGACCTGCAGGCTAGCTCTGAATCCCTGGTGGAAGGAAAGCAGGTGTGTGTGTGAGTGTGTGTGTGTGCGTGCACATGCATGCATGTCTTGTATTGCCAGGAAGGGAGGGATCTTGCTAATGTGTAAATTAGAGGATTATAGAGTAAATGAGGAGAGGCATGTTTAGTTAAAGTGTGCCCATTATAAGGTGGGGAAGGGGCCACTAAACTCTGTAATCTTCCTTTGGGAGAGATGAGAGCACCTGTCATTCTCCTGAAATCCAGGTACCTGGGGGGGGGGCTGTCTGTTAGAAGGTCACAGGTTCACACACAGGTGCCCCTTTCCTTTACAGCAATTGTGACACTAGAGAGGAAAGAGACTGCTTCTGGTGGACGTGTCCTGATTAACCCCTACCCCAAAGCCTAACACTGAAGACAGATCTGTTGCAATGTCCAAAGGCCTTTCTATGTGAAAGTACTTGTGACAATTGACAACTCAAAATGTTTGCCATGGGACAATGGTAGAGTCCCAGATCCATGCTGTCTCCTGGAGTGTGCCAAGGAGCTTTGTTAAGAGACCCAAGCTCAGGAGAAACCTTGATTCCTGAGTCTGCTGCAGAGAAGAATTCCAGAAGACAGTGATTCAAGTTGCATGTCAAAGTGTCAAAGGGTTGCTAAGAAACCTCACCCCCAACTGCTCCTGCTTCCTTTTTGGCAAATGAGATTACAGTGACTCCAGAGATGCTGTGCATAGGATTCTAAGATGATAAGATAAAAATCACAAATCGTGGGTTGTGGAGTTGCACAAGAAAGTTTAGATGTGTCTTTTACTATGATTGAGGTTTGTAGGGAGTTAGATTAATACAAATTAGATTAGCAAATATCTAGGGGTTTCTGATACAGTCTCTTAATTTGGGGCATGAAAATCAACTTGGCTGTGACCAATTAGCTTCTCAGCTTGTGGAAAAATAGGAAAGACTGAATGGACTGAAAAACGAGATTGAAGCCAGGTGAAACAAGGAAAGACTTTATGACCTGGCATTGTTTTCAACTGCTAAGTGGGCAGAGCCCAAATTAAGCTGAAGCAGGTGGAACAAGG
>CAJQZJ010031773.1:1615001-1649163 GCA_907164525.1 Lophiomys imhausi
GACTAAACCCTGTGGCTCAGCTTTTGCCTAGAGGGGTTTGACCTGTCCGAACAGAGGCCTGAACGGAACTGTGGCCAGCTTTGAAGACTGAGGCAGAGCGGCAGAGTTGCTGATACGAAGGAAATAAGTTGGCCTCCAGACCGCTGAGGTCTCCCAGAGAGAAGAAAGTCTCAAGCCTTATTTAAGGTGAAACCGCCATAGCCAATTTACCCTGACAGATCTACGTCTGAGATATTCCAGAAGAAAGACTGCTAAGTGCATTAAAGGGTCTACCCCAGAGACTGTGTTCCTGGTGACTGAGGAACTGCCCCAAAGACTGTATCCTTCTAAAAGGTTATGAAAATATTTGTAATAGTTATCAATAGGTTTGGTGATTAGGTCTTAGGGTTGTAGGAATGTATATGGGTTGTAGGCATTCATAGGGTTGTAGGAATTTAGAGGAATAGTAGTTAAGTAAGTGTATTTGTTATAAGTGGATATAGTTATTAATGAATAAGTGTTTAATAATTAAAAGTATGGTTTCAGAGGTTTCTTGTGAAATTCCTAGAAAACTTCAGGTTTACGTCTAGGAAAGAACAAAGGCCACATGTGCTTAGGCCTTGAGTGTGATCCCCTAATATTTCAGCATTCTTGTATGAAATGTCTCTACATAAAAAGGAATTCTGAGCCGGGCAGTGGTGGCGCACGCCTTTAATCCCAGCACTTGGGAGGCAGAGGCAGGCGGATCTTTGCGAGTTCGAGGCCAGCCTGGTCTACAAAGTGAGTCCAGGACAGCCAGGGCTACACAGAGAAACCCTGTCTCGAAAAACCAAAAAAAAAAAAAAAAAAAAAAAAAGGAATTCTGTGTATAGGCAATCTTCACAGAAATTGTTCAGCCAAACTCCAGGGTTCTTTTTGGTCAATCCCAGGCAGAGGCAAGCAGATGTCTGTGTTTGATGTCAGCCTGGTCTACAAAGTGAGTTCCAGGATAGCCAGGGCTACACAGAAAAACCTTTCCTTGAAAAAGAGAAGGAAGGAAAGAAAGAAGAGGAAGGAGGAAAGAAAGAAAAGACACTCCTAAAGATGAAAGTGGATTAGTGAGCTGAGAAAAGCCCCCAAAGCATCCATCTGACTACCAGATTACGGTCTTTCATATCCCCCAACCTCTGTATTTTGCAGGCTTGTCTCAAGCATACTCTGCCAACTAGAAGATACCAGGGTCAGGAAGGGCTTCCAGGCTTCCCCTGCAAGTTGATTTCTATCACATGTTGATTTCGATGTTGCTTTTTTTTTTTTTTTTTTTTGAGAGGGGTTTGGGCCTTGAGACAAGGTCACTCTATATATTCTTGACTGTCCTTGAACTCTAAACCAGGCTGGTTTCAAACTAACAGTGATCCTCCTGCCTTTGCCTCCCAAGTGTTAGAGGCTGTGAGCTGGGCCAGGGATAGGCTCAAAGGAACATGGACCCCCATCATGGCCTGTGCCACTCCCCCAACCCCTCACACATCCCCCAACTTGATGTAGCTTTTTTGCATTCCAAGTTCAATGAGAGGAAGAGAAGCCAGGAAGAGCCTGGGCCTTTGATCAGAACACCTAGGAGACATCTCAACCTATTATCAGAACAAAGGGTTCCGAAATTGCAGGCAGGAAAGCCCAGGAATCCAGTCTTGGCACCATGGGAAGAGCTGTTGGGCAAAACCCCAGTGTGATCTCCTGGACCCTGACCTCCAATCCAGGGCGCCAGGTTATCCAGGCCTGAGAAGAGAGAACTGAAAGCAAGGGACCATCAAGGTTGTGTGCCAGTGCTGACTAACAGCTGTATTGGCAGGCAAGTGGAGTGTGGATAGCCTTGCCTAGTGGAGCTTTGCAAAGAGGCCACCTGGGGAGGGTAAAAAAGGCACAGAAACCAGGAGTTTCTTCTGGGAGTCCTGGGTGTAGGACTGGCAGAAGTCGAGGGTCTGTTCAGTCTTCAAGCAGGATGGGGGTCCGTGTTCCTGCGAGCCTATCCCTGGCCCAGCTCACAGCCTCTTCTGGAGTCATCCTGGATCAATACAGCCTTCCAATTAGAATTCTGGTTGTTTTAATAGTGGTTTTAAATTGCTGCTTGTTATGCTGAGAATTAATAGATTGGAATTGCTTTTTTTCTAAAGCTCTGCCCTGACTCCGTTTAAACATTATTTTGTAAGGCTGGGGAATGTCTTTGTTTGGCGCGAAGCCCTGGTCCTATACCCAGCAAACAAACCCCTTGACCATCCCCACTCCTGCCACGCAAATAAGCGGTAGTAAGGTTAAGGTCTATGCATTTCATCAGCACCAAGAATAGCTGTGTAAAGAAAAGACACGAAGATCGTGGAACACACGTGGAGTGTAGAAGCTGGTGGGGACGTGAGTTTCATAGGTGGAGAAGCATCACAAAGATTGGGCCTAGGAGATAGCAGAGAGGGGGAGCTGCTGCGTAGCTGCGGGTGGAGCCACGCGTGGGCACAGCTGCAGAGCCAGATACAGGACCGGCTTTGGAGAGAGAAGTGGCCATAAAGAAGGGGTACTCTGAATGGAGTGGGTTGGATCACCTGCCTCCCAGTGAAAACCATAGTTGGTGTCTTAGGCAGATGCATCCTGGTTCCAAGCAGAAGGGTACCCTGGGGGACCAGACAGGAGCTGGCACAAACATGTCCTTGGCCCCACCCCCTCCCAATTGGAGGTCTGGTTTCCACCGGTGCCTCTTCCCTCCCTCCCCCAGGGCCAACTGGATCAGGTTCACATGTTCCCCTAGGGCAACATAACCGTGCACGGGTGAGGACCAGCAGCAGCTGCAGGGCAGTCCCGTCAACCTGAGACTCATACCTCCCCACCCCCCCACCCCCACCCCCCGCAAGTGTACAGAGGAGGCGCTGTCCCGGGGGCAAGGGGAATAGACAGGGCTCCTCAGCCCTTCTGGGCCAGGGGAAAGGGGTCACATCTGCTATGGGGGAAGGGCAAAGTCTCCCCTGGGCCTCAGGCTGCACAGATAAGGGAAGCAGCCAGGAACACAACCCCAGGGCTGGGGCCAGGTGAAGGTGGGAGAGGAGACTGATTTCTGCCTCAGATTCCCAGGACTGGAGCAGCCAATAACTCCTTGCATGAATGCAGCTTCTTTCCCTAGGAAGACCATCCTGCTACACTGCCCCCTCAGACAGACACCCAGGAAAGCTGCCTGCTCACCTCTCTTGCTCACTGTTCAGTCTTCTTCAGAGTCTTGCTAGGTGACCCACCCCACCTGTGTGACCCCATGGAGCTTTGCAGGCCTCTGAGCTTGGGCTTCCTAGCTATTCATTCTTGGGCCTCTGATCTCCATCCCTGAAGTAATTAGGTCTCTCAAATCTGTGGAAGCCATTAAAATCTACCCCCAGCAAGCTCACCTTGCTCTTCCCAGATAATTCACTATTACTGAAAAAATGACCACTTTCTCACTGGCATACACTTGCACACATTCCCTCGGGTCTCTTTCCAGACCATCAATCCTGTTCCACTGGTCTCTGCACCACACACTGTCATGAATAAGGTAGTGTGAGACCTACAACTTTTTTTTTTTAAACCATCTCACTATGAACCTCTGACTGGCCTGAAACTGTATAGACATGGCTGACCTCAAATTTGGGATGTTACTTCTACCTCTGGTTGCAGGCTCAACTCCCACCGTGGCGACCTGATATCTTACCCTTATTGCTCAGATCTGGTTTTTGTCTTCGTCCCTGTTCTGTGGCTGTGAAGAAACACAATGACCAAGGCAACTCTTATAAAAGAAACCATTTAATTAGGGTTTGCTTACAGTTTCAGAACCTTAGTCCATTATCCTTATGGTGGGGATCATAGTGACATTCAGACAGACATGGTGACTGAGAGTTCTATATCCAAAGAAGCAGGCAGCAGGAAGAGAGAGACACTGAGCCTGGCTTGGGCTTTTGAAACCTCAAATCCTTCCCCCACTGACACATTTCCTCCAACAAGGCCACACCTCCTAATACTTCCCAAGTAGTGCCTCTTCCTGGTGACTGCTGGAGGATGGTCTTGCGAAGTGTGTATTCAGATGCTGATTTCTATGCCCTGAGATCTATCTGGTTGCAGTCCAGACATGGCATTGTCATAATTATTGAAGAATCTCCTTTTTCAATGTTGTGAAAAGAATGTTCTCCATCATCTCTGATTGGTTAATAAAAAGCTGAACAGCCAATGACTGAGTGGAGGAGACAGGAAGGTTGGATTTCTGATCCCAGTCAGGTGTCCCAGAGAAAGAGAGAGAGAGAGAGAGAGAGAGAGAGAGAGAGAGAGAGAGGTGTGGAGAAGAAAGGAGAACTGCGAGGCAAGTGAGGAATCATGAAAAGTTGCCATGAGAACATACATTCATTCATCAGAGATAAATGTAAGACAGATGGCAAGTAACTTGGGGTACATGGCTAGGGTAGTCAAGCTAGGGTTTAAGGGTTAGAATAGATGAATATCTGCCCAGTTATAGTGCTTAAAGCTTGAATAATTTTTTTAATTTTTAAAAAATTATTTTTTATGTACATTGGTGTTACATCTGTGTGTAGGTGTCAGATCCCCTGGAAATGGAGTTACAGACAGTTGTGAGCTGCCATGTGGGTACTGGGAATTAAACCCTGAGTCCTCTGGAAGAGCAGACTGTAACATGATGGTTTTTATTATTTTTGGTTTTTTATTCTAATTATTTTACTATCCTTAATACCTCTACCTCCCTTCTAACCCTTGTTTCTTCCAAGAACACTAGGTGGGAGAGAAAGAAGGTTAATGGGAAAAAGGAAAAAGGACTGAGGTTTTTTGTTTGTTTGTTTGTTTTTTGAGCTGCTTCTTTTGTTTGTTTGATTGGTTGGTTTTTCGAGACAGAGTTTCTCTGTGTAATAGTCCTGGCTATCCTGGACTCACTTTGTAGACCAGTCTGGCCTGGAACTCCACAGAGGTCTGCCTGCCTCTGCCTCCCAAGTGCAGGGATTAAAGGCGTGCGTGGCTACCACCCAGATTAGGGTCATGGGGTCTTTGGGGGCAATACCAATCTCAGTAGTCACAATATCCAGAAGTCCAGCAAATCAGCAAACCAGGAAACAGCTGCAGGAAGAACCAGCAGCCGGGAGAGCAGCAATCTCTTTCTCCTTTGTAGCACCTCACCTCTCCTTGGGGCTCTGGCTTTTTAACCCTCAGAATTAAACTTGCTCAGCTGGCTAAGCCATGCTGCTGCTAGCTCATGAGGCACAGTTAATAGTTTACACCTGTGGCCTTAACGGAAGCATCCTCACACCTGGGATTAAACAAAACATTCTCACAACTGTTTTAAAAAAACAAAAAACAAATAAAACTCTTACCACAGCAGACTGTGCTCTTAACTGCTGAGCCATCTCTCCAGACCCCTGCTGAGTAAATTTAATATGCCTCTGTGCCAATTATTTGGGAGCCAAAACAGGAATAGAAAAGAACCCACTTTTAAATGCCATCCTACAGATGACTAAGCATTCAAATTATGAGCTTTTATGAGGTCATTCTTATTCAAACCACCACAGTTTTAGTCCTTCTAGTTCTGTTCCTCCCATGTACATTTTCAAATCAGCTTGTCTATGTCTACACTAAAGATTTCTACTAGAACCAGGCATGGTAGTGCACACAAAACATTTGGTAAGTGGACACAGGAGACAGGAGGATTATGATGAGTTCAAGGCCAGCCTCACCTATAGGTCCAGGTCCAGGCTAGCTTGAGCTACATGAGACCTGGTGACTTGAGATCCATCCCTTGAACCCACAGAAATATGGAAGGAGGGAACTGACATCACAGACTTGTCCCATGACAGTCACATGGTCACATGTTCCCACACACACAATAAGTAATTTTTACAAAAATCTTGTTAGAATTTTGACAGCTTTATATTAAATATATTAATTATCTTTTTTGAGCATCTTTACTATTTTGCCTTCAAACCTCTTCACCTGTAGATTCCATTTACAGATGTCATCATTGATTTATTTGTTTACTCATTCATTCATTTTACCAGCATTTTGTAGTTTGCAGCACAGAGATCCTACCTGTGTTGTATATGATGAACACACATGCATTTTTCTGTGGGGTTGTGCATGGTAGCTTTTTAAACATTTATGCCTTTTCTTTCTGAATTATACACCAAGGCTTCTAGTGAAAAACCCATACATCTTAACCTTTGCACTGCACAGATAACACATCCTTCTCATCCTGTTGTCTTTAAGATCTATTTGTCTCTACTTTTCACTTTAACTGAAGTAATGGTATCTTGGAGAGGTTTTCTGGCTTCTCTTCAATGGGATTTACTGTGTTTCCTGAATCTACAGGTTTTTTGTTTTTTGTTGTTTTTTTTTTTTTTTTAGACAGGGTTTCTCTGTATATCTCTGGCTGTCCTGGACTCACTTTGTAGACCAGGCTGGCCTCGAACTCACAGAGATCCGCCTGCCTCTGCCTCTGCTGGGATTAAAGGCGTGCGCCACCACCGCCCGGCCTGAATCTACACTTTTGCATTTAATTTGTACTGTTTTCTAAACTACAATTTTGTTTTGTCTTGTTTTGTTGGTTTTGGGGTTTTTTTTATAAACTACATTTCTAAAATTGATGTATGTGAAGGTCAGAGGAGACCTTGATGGGAAGCACCTCTACCAACTGTGCTGTCTCCTTGGCTCCTAAGTTATTAGTTCTTTCTACTGCATAAGTTAATTTCTGTGGATTTGTCTTTCAATTAACTGGTTATTCTTTTGTGCCCATTCTGCTATCAAATCTGTTGAGTAGGGAGCCAAGATGGCGGCGACCTACACTGACGCATTTTGAACGCGGGGGGAAAAAAGAGCCATAAAAAACACAGAGTTATTGGGCACTGTGCAAAAACCGGAGGGGCCAGACCCCCCCGGGAACACTCACAGCTCCCAAGGGACTGTTAAAAGTCCCAGGGCAAGGCTCTCCCCATCTCTCGCAGACACGGAAGCCACTAAACCCGGGATTCGGGAACTCCCATTTGGAGAGGCGCCTGGTAAGATCGATCCCAACTTACAGCAGGCAGAATCAGGGTCCACTTGGCCATAGATCGCTGGCCTATTGGGCTCCCCACACCTCAGGTAGAACTTATACCCACTTAAAAAACTTTGCGAGATAGTGGAAGGCTTAGCAAGGAACAAACAGGGGGCTCAGCGGGTGGTCCGCAGCCACTCGTGAAGCGGAGGGCAGGAGGTTCCAAGAGAGCACGGAAAGCTGGGAACACAAAGGCGGGCAGGAGGGGCCGAATCTCACGCACTCACAGCAGCGCAGCTGGGGAGGGAACCCGGCTGGCAGGGCCAAATCCCCGCGAACTCACGGCAGGTCAACTGGGGAGAGAGACAGGCGTGGGCGGGGCCAGGGATCAGTGCACCCACGGCTGAGCTGCTGGGGCGAGAGGACCACTCAGGCTGCCGGAGGATCCGGGGCTTGGGGTACCCATGGCCTAGCAGCCAGGGAGGGGGACCCGCGGCGGCGCAGACAGGAAGGGAATCAGGCACAGAAGTCAGCCCTGTGGCGAGAAGCCTAGTGAGAAACCAGAAATCGGGACCATAGCTGTATTCTGGAAAATCCAGACATATTAGGTGTGGAGCCAGACCCTGTCAGCCTCCGTGACGACAAACAAAGCCCACAGAATCTGTGCCTGGGCAAACAGGCCCATACCATCAGAACCATTACAGGCTGATAACTCAGAGTGCAACATAGAGAAGTCTGAATTGGGAGCAGTGAAACAATCCTGGTCCATTGCTCACAACGTGGGAATAGGCTGTACCAGCTCACAGTGCCTCTGGCGATTAAAACCACAGTGACCTTGAAATCCCCCTGTAAGCAACGACAGATCGCCAAGTAACTCGTCCCCTGCACCAAATCATCCACTGTGGTTCCAAGCACAGAAAACAGACAGCTAAATGCATCCAATGGCCAAAGGTAAAAAAAAAAAAAAAATAGAAATCAAGGAAATATGACTCCAACAAAGCAGAATTATCCTAGCTCATCCAATTCAGATGACCACACACCAACAGAAACACATGAAAACGTTGACAATTCTGCATTATGGAAAGTGATAGAGTCCCTGCAAGAAGAACTTAAATCTATGAAGGAATTCAAAGAAGCCACAATTCTACAAGTCAAAACAAGGAACAACACCATTAAAGAGCTCCAAGCCAAGGTGACAGAGCTTGAACAGGAAAAGGAAAAAGCAATGAAAGATTTTCATACAAAAACAAGCAAGCTAGCTGGGCAGTGGTGGTGCACGCCTTTAATCCCAGCACTTGGGAGGCAGAGGCAGGCGGATCTTTGCGAGTTCGAGGCCAGCCTGGTCTACAAATTGAGTCCAGGACAGCCAGGGCTACACAGAGAAACCCTGTCTCGAAAAACCAAAAAAAAAAAAAAAAAAGAAAAGAAAAAAAAAACAAGCAAGCTGGAGAAGGAAATGTACAAAACGAACAAAACCATACAAGACATGAAAATAGAAATAGAAACAATAAAGAAAACACAGTCAGAGTTAAAAGAGGAAGTGGAGAATCAAGGGAAGAGAACAGGAACTACGGATGTGAGTATCAACAATAGGATGCAAGAGATGGAAGACAGGCTCTCAGGCATGGAAGATTCAGTGGAAGAAATCAGTACAACATCCAAAGACAATGAGAAGGCTAAAAAAATCTCTCACCCACAACATCCAAGAAATCAAGGACTCAATGAAAAGACGGAACCTAAGAATTATAGGTATAGAGGAAAGAGAGGACTCCCGACTCCAAGGTCCAGGAAATATCTTCAACAAAATCATAGAGGAAAACTTCCCAAACCTGAAAAAAGAGATGCCAATAAAAATCCAAGAGGCTTACAGAACACCAAACAGATTAGATCAGAAAAGAAACTCCTCTTGCCACATAATAATTGAAACACCAAACGTACAGAACAAAGAAAGAATATTAAAAGCTGTAAGAGAAAAAGGTCAAGTCACATACAATGGCAGACCCATCAGAATTACACCTGACTTCTCCTCAGAAACGTTAAAAGCTAGAAGGGCCTGGTCAGATATACTACAAGTCCTGAGAGATCATAGGTGCCCAGCCAGATTACTTTACCCAGCAAAACTCTCTATCAACATAGATGGAGAAAACAAGCTATTCCATGACAAAATCAAATTTAAACAATATCTACCCACAAACCCAGCCCTACAGAAAATCCTAGAAGGAAAATCCCAACCCAGAGAAGAAAACTCCACCCAAGAAAACAAAGGGAATAGAAAACCCCTCAGCAACTAAACCAAAAGAGGCACAGGATCACCACCTATACCAAACTAATGGGAAATAACAACCCCAGGTCACTAATATCCATCAACATCAATGGACTCAACTCCCCAATAAAAAGACATAGGTTTACAGAGTGGGTCCGCAAGCAAGACCCTTCCTTATGCTGTATACAAGAGACACATCTAACTACGAAAGATAGACACTGCCTCAGAGTAAAGGGCTGGGAAAAGGTTTTCCAAGCAAATGGACCCAGGAAGCAAGCTGGAGTAGCCATCCTAATATCAAACAAAACAGACTTCCAACTGAAGTTAATGAAGAAAGAAAAAGAAGGGCACTATATACTCATTAAAGGGAATATTCATCAAGAGGAAATTTCAATACTGAACATCTATGCCCCAAATACAAAGGCACCTACTTTCGTAAAAGAAACACTTCTAAAACTTAAAGCGCACATCGATCACAACACATTAGTAGTGGGAGACTTCAACACCCCACTCACAACAATGGACAGATCATCAAGGCAGAAGACAAACAGAGAAATATTGAGTCTAACAGAGATCATGAAACAAATGGACCTAACAGATATCTACAGAACGTTTCACCCAAACACAAAGGAATACACCTTTTTCTCAGCACCCCACGGAATCTTCTCCAAAATCGACCACATAGTTGGTCACAAGGATAGTCTCAATAGATACAAGAAAATTGAAATAACACCTTGTATCTTATCAGACCACCACGGAATAAAGCTGGTCTTCAACAGCAAAAGAATCAACAGAAAGCCTACACACACATGGAAATTGAACAGCTCCTTACTGGATGACCACTGGGTCAGGGAAGAAATAAAGAAGGAAATCAAAGACTTCTTAAAATCCAACGACAATGAAGACACAACATACCCAAACCTATGGGATACATTGAAAGCTGTGCTACCAGGAAAGTTCATAGCACTAAGTGCTTTCAAAAAGAAAATTGTGACAGCTCATATTAGTGAACTAACAGCTAAGCTGGGTGAATTGGAAAAAAAAGAAACAAACACTCCCAAGAAGAGCAGAAGGCAGGAAATCATCAAACTTAGGGCTGAAATCAACAACTTAGAATCAAAAAGAACTATAGAAAGAATCAATGAAACCAAGAGTTGGTTCTTTGAGAAAATCAACAAAATAGACAGACCCCTAGCCAAATTAACTAAAAGGCAAAGGGAAAGAACACAAATCAACAAAATCAGAAATGAAAAGGGAGAAATAACAACAGACATTGAGGAGATCCAGAAAATATTCGGGCATTACTTTAAAAATCTATATTCCACTAAATTTGAAAACCTAAGCGAAATGGACAATTTCCTCGATAAATTCCACCTACCAAAACTAAATCAAAATCAGATTAACAGCTTAAACAGCCCAATAACACCTAAGGAAATAGAAACAGTCATTAATAATCTCCCAACCAAAAAAAGCCCAGGGCCAGATGGCTTTAGCACGGAATTCTACCGGACCTTCAAAGAGGAACTAACACCATTATTTTCAAACTCTTCCACCACATAGAAACAGAAAGATCACTGCCAAACTCATTCTATGAGGCCACTGTTATTCTGATTCCTAAACCACACAAAGACCCAACAAAGAAAGAGAACTTCAGACCAATCTCCCTCATGAACATAGATGCAAAAATACTTAATAAAATACTAGCAAACCAAATTCAAGAACACATCAAAAGTATCATACACCATGATCAAGTAGGCTTCATCCCTGGAATGCAGGGATGGTTCAATATACGAAAGTCTATCAATGTAATTCACCACATAAACAAGATGAAAGAAAAAAACCACATGATAATCTCGCTAGATGCAGAAAAAGCATTTGACAAAATCCAACACCCCTTCATGCTAAAAGTTCTGGAGAGAACGGGCATACAAGGACCATACCTAGAAATAATAAAGGCAATATACAGCAAGCCAGTAGCCAACATCAAATTAAATGGAGAGAAGCTTGAAGCATTTCCTCTAAACTCAGGGACAAGACAAGGATGTCCACTTTCACCACATCTCTTCAATATAGTACTTGAAGTCCTTGCTAGAGCAAAAAGACAACTAAAGGAGATCAAAGGGATAAAAATTGGAAATGAAGAAGTCAAATTATCCCTATTCGCAGATGATATGTTAGTATACATAAGCGACCCCAAAAACTCCACCAAAGAACTCTTACAGCTGATAAACAACTTCAGCAAGGTGGCTGGATACAAAATTAACTCAAAAAAATCAGAAGCCCTTCTTTATACAACAAACAAATATACTGAGAAAGAAATAAGGGAAACAACCCCCTTCACAATAGCCACAAACAACATAAAATACCTGGGGGTAACTCTAACCAAGCATGTAAAGGACCTATATAACAAGAACTTCAAGCCCCTGAAGAAAGAAATGGAAGAGGCCTTTAGAAGATGGAAAGATCTCCCATGCTCATGGATAGGTAAGATCAACATAATAAAAATGGCTATCCTACCAAAAGCAATATATAGATTTAATGCAATTCCTATCAAAATACCAACACAATTCTTTATAGACCTGGAAAAAGCTAGTCTCAACTTCATATGGAACAACAAAAAGCCCAGAATAGCTAAATCAATCCTGTACAATGAAAAAACATCTGGAGGTATCACCATCCCAGATTTCAAGCTGTACTACAGAGCAATAGTAATAAAAACAGCATGGTACTGGTATAGAAACAGACCAGTGGATCAATGGAATCGAATTGAAGACCAAAACATGGATCCACACACCTATGGCCAACTAATCTTTGACAAAGAAGCCAAAAACGCACAATGGAAGAAGGACAGCATCTTCAACAAATGGTGCTGGTCCAACTGGATGTCCACTTGCAAAAGAATGAAATTAGACCCATACCTATCACCTTGTACAAAACTTAATTCCAAGTGGATCAAAGGCCTTAACATAAGGCCAGCCACACTAAAGATACTAGAAGAAAAAGTAGGAGAAACCCTCGAACTCATTGGCACAGGTGACAACTTCCTGAACAGAACACCAACAGCTCAGGACCTGAGATCAACAATCAATAAATGGGACCTCATGAAACTGAAAAGCTTCTGTAAGGCAAAGGACACTATCATTCGAACAAAACGGCAACCAACAGACTGGGAGAAAATCTTCACCAACCCCACATCTGATAGAGGGCTATTATCTAAAATCTACAAAGAACTCAAGAAACTAAATGCCAAGAAACCAAATAATCCAATCAAAAAATGGGAGATGGAGCTAAATAGAGAATTCACAAAGGAGGAATCCCTAAGGGCTGAGAGACACCTGAAGAAATGTTCAACATCCTTAAGCATCAGAGAAATGCAACTCAAGACGACCCTGAGATTCCACCTAACACCTGTTAGAATGGCTAAGATAAAGAGCTCAAATGATAGCGCATGCTGGCGAGGGTGTGGAGAAAGGGGTACCCTACTCCATTGCTGGTGGGAGTGCAGGCTTGTGCAACCACTATGGAGGTCTGTCTGGCGATATCTTAGAAATCTAGGAATAACCTTGCCTCAGGACCCAGCCATACCACTTCTGGGTATACACCCAAAGGACCTCTCACGGAGACATAGGGAAGTCTCCTCATCTATGTTCATAGCAGCCTTATTTGTAATAGCTAGAAATTGGAAACAACCCAGATGTCCCTCAACTGAAGAATGGATTAAAAAATTGTGGTACATCTAAACAATGGAATATTACTCAGCTATAAGAAACAATGAAATCATGCAATTTGCAACCAAATGGATGGATCTAGAGGAGCTCATCCTGAGTAAGCTAACCCAGCCTCAGAAGGATGCACATGGCATCTATTCACTTATAGTAGGATTTTAACTATATCGTACAGGATATCTGTACTACAACCAACACACCAAAAGGAACATGGACATAATTTTTTTTATTATTATCTTTTTCTTTTTCCTTCTTTTTTTCTTTTTTCTTTTTCCTTTTCCCTTCTCTTTTTCCTCTCTTTTTTTGTTGATATTCTTTTTTTTGTGGGTTTGTGTGTTTGTTGGTCTTTTTTTTTTTTTTTTAGTATTCCCCCAGTAGCAAGGAGACACCTTTCACTGGCAGTACTGCCTCGTAGGCCCCCGGTGAATGAAGAGGCTCTTGGCCCTCATATGACTCCTGATCTGTGGTGAGAGACTGTTAGGCAGGGACACTCCACCCCAGAGGAACAAGACGGAAGGGTCAGGGGGTAGAGCATGGGAGGGTGGGGCTGGGAAGCGGGAAAAGAGGACAATATGATAAGGATGTAACCTGAAGCAACAAACAAATAAATTTATTAACTAAAAAAAAAAAAAAAGGCAGGGGCAGGGCTGAAACACTGTGAATGGAATAGAGGATACAGCCATTCGGCCTGGTTTTGCAGACCTCCAGGTGTAGAGAAGATGTAGAGCTAAGGTAAAATACAAGAGAATTGTGGTATTGGCCCATGCCTTTGACTTCAGCGGAGTGGGGGGGGAGCACCGTAGAGTCGGTGGTCTTATGTATTCTGGAGTCATACGGAGCAGGGTGGTGAGGGTGCATACTCTTGGTCCCACCATTCAAGAAGAGTACACCCTTGGTCCCAGCTCCCAGCACACTGGAGACAGAAACGGGCAGATCCGGGAGCTCAGGGTCAGCCTGATGCAGGGCAAACTCTAAATAGAGAAAGACTTCGATCCAGGAGTGGTGGAACACATCTTTGATCCCTTCAGATGGGAAACACAGGTCCCTGATCCCAATAATTAGAGTTCAGAGACACACACATGGGATTTGGAGGGACCTAGGTTTGGAGGCTACTTACAAAAGGCCTTCTCGATGCAGGCAGATTGTCCTTTAGGACCTCAAAATATATACACTAGAGCTGGTTTAGCTCCAAGGTGACAGAATGATTTCTTCTTTAACCCGGATTGAAAGATCAAGCTTTGTAAGTTGTCAGAAGGCCAAATTTGCTTCAGGAGAAGTATTACCTAGCCCCACCCCCACCCCACCCCCCAAAAAAAGAGGGCAATTGTCCTAGGGTTGGGATTGGGGCAGGGCTCTGTTCTTATCGTTCCAGGAGAATCGAAGCGTCCATTAGGGGAGCCCAGGGACGGCTGGACAGCGGAAACCTCAGCAGAGAGCAGAATCAGGCACCAAGGAGGACGAGTGACCCAGTTGATTCTGCCTGGCAGACTTCCTCAATAGCTGTCTCCATCGGGGGCCTGCAACCACCCTGGCAATCCAATGTCGCTGGGACCGTTCAGCTCTACACAATGCCCCGGCAGGAACCTCAGTGAAGCCTACAAGATCAGCTTCTGCCTACAAACCCCTGAGGTCATCTAAACAGCGGAGAACAGAAGGACTGAACATAAAAGAGTGTACTAACATTTTTAACCATTTTTTCCATTTGGGTTCAGGACCCAAACAGGTCTACTACGACCCAAATCAGCAGGAAGTCACTTTAAGAGAGCGACGTCCCATGCCCAGAGGGTGGGGAAGGTGTTTCTCCGCCCTTCTTTTTGGTTATTTGAAGGATAACTGAAAACTCTGATATTTAGGGGAAGAGACTACAAGCTGATAAATGGTCCTGTCTTAATGGGTTTTGGAGGTTAGCCCCAGGGACTTCCTTCTTTTCCTTTTCTGTATCCTTCTTCCTCTCCTATGTAGGAGTGCATGGGCTTGAGAAAAATGAGATATAGACATAGCACAGGAAGGTCCAAGAAGAAGGGGCAGATTATTGAATATGCCCTTATAACTTTGTATATTGATACAAAATTAGTAGTTTATTTGGCTAAAGTGGTATTGACCATTGTTTATTGTGCAAAAATAAGATTGTATTGGATTACATCGGTATTGATCTTAGTATATTGATACAAAATTAAGATTATAGTTGGCCACAATGGTATTGACCCTTGCATATGGACGTAATATTAAGATTGTATTGGGCTACATAGGCATTGATCTTTGTATATTGATACATAATTAAGAGTATATTTAACCACAATTGAATAGATCTTTGTATATTGATACAAATTTAAAGGTAATGCTTCCTAATGGTATCATACCTAGAGATAGTTAAAAATAAAATGTGAAGCTCTGACCTCTTGATACCAACCGTCTAAAACGGTCTAGGATAGTTAAGTAAAACAAACTCCTAGTCATGCAAACATGTCACTTTGTTAGCTACTATGACAGTCTATCACAGATATTCTCTAAACTACCCAGTAATCAAGTTGCTAAGAGACAAGCAACATTTGCTTATCTAAATACAAGAGATGGATAGGGCATCTTCAAAAACCCCAAGAGATCTGCAGAATATGGCATTCAAAGATGTTATCTTAAATCAAGATTTTTTTTGATATCGAGACATATCAGCGCCTGACAGCACCCCCTATTCTACTCCAAGTAGAAGATAAGCATCGAAGAACCTCCACTGTAAGATGGTTGAATTAGTGGCAAGCCTATCTCTTGGCATGAAAAATCCCCTTGCACCAACTGCAGACAGACTGCTGTCCAAAAAGGACAAAACTTGGTAGCAGGGAAGTCGACAGCCTAACTCTGCCAAGACAGGGTAGGTAAGTCCTTCATAATCCCTGCTCTACAACAAATGTCTGTCATAGAAACAGGACCCAAAGGCTGAAGACTGATGCAGGAATGTATGGAGAGAAAATGGGAACTGTCCAGGCAGTCATTGGTATGTCCTTTCTTAGTTTTGGAAGCTGCAGGCCCTGCACTTCCTATATAAGCAAATATATTTATCCCTCTCAGGTCTCTGAGGTGGTTGAAGAATAGACAGCTAGAGTCTCATAGTTAAATTTTGAGTTGTTTAGGAATCAAGAGGGTGTTATAGATCTAAGAAGATACTCTTAAAAGTGTGTTGCAAGTTAGTATGAATGTTGAGTCACATATAGACCTTTAAACTCAAGGAGATGGTTAGATAGTAGAATGTTAAAGTCAGGGGCCAAATATCCAAATATGTATAAACTGGACACTGGGAAGGTATACTGGGCCATTTAACTCTCATAAATGTGGCATATTTATATCTGTTGTTTTGTATAATACTTACTGTAATAAGAGAAGGAACCATCTGTTGGACTGAAAGGGGAAACTTCAGGGGGAAGAGGGTGGAAGGGCGGGATAGGAAAGGGGGAATAGGGAGGGGTTTGTTACTGAGATGTAACTTGAAGAAAAAAAAATAAAATATTTAAAAAAAAATCTGTTGAGTAAGGTTCTTTTTCTTTTTAGTTACTGGTGTCTTCAGTTCTAAAATGTCCTTTCAGTTATTCACACCTTCACTTTCTTTACTAAACCATTCTACTTTGATACGTGTACTAATATATTATTTTTCAATTTATGGCTGGAGCATTCTCATAATAGCTCTTTAAAGTTGTTGTACGCCGGGCAGTGGTGGCGCACGCCTTTAATCCCAGTACTTGGGAGGCAGAGGCAGGCGGATCTTTGCGAGTTCGAGGCCAGCCTGGTCTACAAATTGAGTCCAGGACAGCCAGGGCTACACAGAGAAACCCTGTCTCGAAAAACAAAAAATAAATAAATAAAGTTGTTCTCTTTTTTTTTTGGGGGGGGCAGGGTTCAAGACAGGGTTTCTCCTGCTATCCCAGTACTAGAGAGGTAGAGGATCAGAAGTTCAAGGTCATCTTCAGGTATCAAGTTGGAGGCCAGCTTGGGCTACACAAAATGGTCTTTATAAATAAACAAATCCCACATACCATTTCCAGGAGATGTTAAGGCTCTAAATCAATGGAGAAACACTATTGAAAGACTGAAAATATAAGCCGGGCGGTGGTGGCGCACGCCTTTAATCCCAGCACTTGGGAGGCAGAGGCAGGCGGATCTTTGTGAGTTCGAGGCCAGCCTGGTCTACAAAGCGAGTCCAGGACAGCCAGAGCTGTTAAACAGAAAAACCCTGTCTCGGAAAAAAAAAAAAAAAAAAAAAAAGACTGAAAATATGGACAGGCTTCTCTCGTTGCAGAAGTTAGTAACCCAATCATAAAATTTATATGAAAAATGCAGAAGATGGATCCAGTATATCCAAAACAATTTCAATGAAAGAAACAAGTTGGATTTGTTTCTCTAATTTTAAGACTTACTATAAAGCTGCAGTAATAAAGACTCTACTGGCATGAGACCCAACACAGTAATCCAGGAAACATCTACAAAAGGTCCACTGATTTCTGACAAAGACACAAGGCAGATCTCAGCCTGCTCTACAGAGCGAGCTCCAGGAGAGCCAGGGCTATACAGAGAAATCCTCCCTCTAAAAACAAACAAACAAAAAAGGATATTTTATCTTGACTTTTGGCTTCTACCCATGTGTGCATGCGTGAGTGAGTTAGTTCCAGCAACACACACCACATTATACCCACATATGTGTACATACTACACATACAAGACATAGGAGCCAAGTGAAAAGGTGAAACATCTCTGTTGTAACAGAGTATCAGCAGATGTTGCAACAAAGAAGATACTTGAGTGGAGCTGAGCATGGTAGTACATTTCTGAAATCCTCAGTGCTGACTCAGAAGGCTGAGGCAGGAAGGTCAGGAGTTTAAAACTGTCCTTAGGTACATGTTAAATTCAAGTCTAGTATGAGCTACACAAAGCCATGTCTCAAAACAATAGCAAAAAAAAAAAGACATAAATATCTTTAAGCACAAAAAAAGATGCTGATCTCACTGGTGCTTGGCCATGAGTATAATACCCAAATTGATACTCAGGGTATCACTGAAGCCCACTAGGATGTCCATTAAAAGGATACAGTAGCAAGTGCTGGCAGGATGTGGGAACAGCACAGCCCTTATAGCACCAGTATGGGAATGTAAAATAGTGTGTAGCCAATTTCTCCAGACGTTAATAAACTTGGCATGTAACCTGGCAACTCCTGACTTTTGTTGTGGTTTCTTGTCTTTTGTATCTACCTGAGAAAAATGCTGTGTCCACACAAAGACCAATCCACAGACACCTACCTATCACGGCTGTGTTCATGACAGCCAAGGAGCAGAGACGCCTGGAATGTGCATCAGCTGATGAAGGGGCAACCAGAGGATGGTGTTTAGCCCTTCAAGGGAACATCCTTGTGAAAGAAATTTACTGATACCACAGTGCAGGCAAACCTCAAAACACTAGCCTGTGAGAGCAGCCAGACCCTGAACTCAACAAGTTGTGAGACTCCATTCAAATGAAATGTCCAGAAAAGGCGAATCTATAAAGCAAACAAGTGACCTGGTGGCTGCCTGGGCTGGTGGGCCTGAGAGCACTTTGAGAGGGTGGAGCCATTCTAAAACTGGAGGATGGTGACGGCTGCACAGCTAGATAAATTACTAAAAATCATACAACTGTGGGCGGACTTCTAAAACTGCTCAAAGCCGGTGGATTTTTATAGAATGTAAATCATACCCTAACGAAGTTGTTTTAAAAATACTTTTTGCAGATTTCATTAGGTTTCTATTTAATTCTCTGAACTGTTTAAAGCGACTCAGAGTATTAGTTTAGAAAGAATTTGCTTTTTTTAAAAAGGGGGGGGAATAGCTAGCTGAAGGAAACAGAGCCTGCTTTCCCCTAGGGGGAATGTGGGGAGCGGCTGTCCTCAAACACATCCAACACAGTCCTTAGCGGCCCTGTGACCACTGCAACCATGTCCATTCTGTGGCTGGGCAAAGCCCATAGTCCTTGGCCTTCCGAACCACCTCCTGCCTCAGGCCCCCAAGTCTGAACCTGGAGCTCTCTCTAACCTACCTCTCCTTTAAGCTGCCTTTTCCACGGATCTCGAGTTCCGCAAGGAAGAACCAAAGCATCTACAGGGACAGAAGGAGAAGCCGGAAAAAGGCAACCTGGGAGTACAAGGAGGGTTCACTTCTGGGCGAGATTTGCAAACGAAGCTGGGGCTTCTGCCTCCTCACAGCTCTTGGCCAGCAGGGGGCGCCGCGACCTGCAACTCCGCGTTCTGAGTACCCGGCGTCCTGAGACTTGGGGTGGCCCCTTGGGAACCAGGGTGGACAAAGATGCGAAGTGACCTGATGTCCTGACCACGTCCTAGTTCAGCCCTCTACTTTGCCTCAGACTGAGTATCTCCACTCAGCGCTCCCATGGCTTCAGGCGTGAGACCACGGCACTGGGACCTGGGTGAAAGAGGGTCACAGACACCCACCATCCGGGTGCATTATCTCATGTGCCTGGCCAGCCTCGGGCTGGGGCCACCCGCAGACACTGAAGGTAAAAACTTTCAGCTCCTTTTTATCCATGAGAGCATCAGGTGCAAGAAAGACTGGAGATGAAGAGCTGAAAGGCGCTACAGCCTGGAGCTGTGCTGGCAATTGCTACTGCAGAGCCGACCAACTAGGGCCAGGCTCTCTATAGGAGCTAGGACCTGTGGGTCCCTCACACCACGCCCGCAGGTGTCCTGGTGCGACCTGGACAAAGGGTCACTTTTGTCTGTCCTCTTCCTTGGGGCCCATTCCTCCTTCAGGCCCCACAGCAGGTTCAGGGTGCCCACAGCTAATCTGGCCAGCGGGGTCAGAGGAGGAGGCTGGGCTCAGCTGACCAGTAGTGGGGACAGAATGTCCCAAAGGCTGGAGGGCGGATGGGGGGGGGGTGCAGGGGAAGGCCAGCGTATCAGAGCTGGAATCCCCAGTCCCACCCAGGCCTAGAGGACGGCTGCCCTAGGATAAGCAGAGTCCTCTGGCCCCAACCAGTCAGCACAGTCTGGGCCTGCTCCCTCCTGCTCCCACACATTTGTCCTCGGTGCTTGGGGGAGGGGCCTCACGTGTATGGGTATCATGGAGCAGGATCTTTCCCACTCTGTGCAGCCTGCTGCCCCGCTGGGTCAGAGTGACCTTCTAACTTCTAAACCTTCAGAACTGCACCTCCTCCTCCCAGTCTTGGAGGACTGTGACCAATCAACCCCTCCCTCCTCTTTGCCTGTCCCTGAGGCTGGGCTGGGTCTGTCCTATCCTTTCCACCAGCCTATCTTCCTGCTTTGGGGGGTCTGATGTGGCACCTACCTTAGCCCTGCTTCTTGGATTGTCCTCAGTGTCTCTCTCTTCTCTCTCTCTCTCTCTCTCTCTCTCTCTCTCTCACACACACACACACACACTCACACACCACCCTCCTTGAGGAATATACCCTAAATTGCCCTACCCTGGGTTCTCTAGAGGTAGGGCTACCAACAGTCCAGGTAGATGAAGCCCAGGATGCAGGGTCCTGGGATGTTCTTCAAACCTGCACCCCATGGGAAGATGAGATAGCTCAGTGGGTAAGAGAGCTTGCTGTCAGGTGTGATGACCTTAGCTGGAGCTCCAGGATCTTCGTGGTATTAGGAGAGAACCAACAGCTGCAAGTTGTCCTCTGACCTGGGTATACACACACACACACACACACACACACACACACACACACACACACACTCACGCACACGCACACACATTAGTAAATGTAATGAAAGTTTACAAAAAAAAAAAAAAACCTGCACTACAAGCTGGACATGGTGGCACATGCCTTTAATCCCAGCACCAGGCAGCCGGGTCTCTGTGAGTTCAAGGCCAGCCTGGTCTATAAAATGAGTCCAGGACTGTCATCAGAACACACAGAGAAACACTGTCTCGGAAAAAAAAAAAAAGACAGTCATCAGTGGCCAACTCCACCTCAGAGATGCACACTTATGTGGCCCTAGTGTCCATAAGGGTGGTCAGGGCATCGAGTATCCTGGTCAGGAGGACAGGACCTCCTGTAATAGTGGCCCTTCTGAGCCTGCCTGTCTTCTTCCTGGTTCCAGGTTACTCCTCTATAGCCATCTTCTTCCTTTCCCTACCAGCTCCCTGGCTAGCCCCCAAGGAACTGCTTCACAGGAGACTCCTCCACAAGCTACTTCGCTCTTTGAGTGGGGGAGGGTGAGTCCTTGTGGCAGCAGTGTCACATGGAGGTGGGAGTAGGAAGGGCACTCTCGTGTAGGCAACAGGCTTTGCCTAGGCTGATTCTGCACAGATGCACATATACATGCACACATCAGTTCACATAGATGGTCATACTGGGGCGCACACACACACACACACACACACACACAAATATACTGAGATACACATGGGACCACGCATATATATGTGCATGCACAAACACTCAGACATACTTGCACTTCCCATTTCACACACCCACTGGCACACTCATACTTAAATGCACAGACTGTGTACATAATATGTGATCTGACACATGCAGAATACAAAGTTACATGCACCCTTTTTGTGGGCTGACAGATCCAGCTGGCTTTTTCACAGGAGGCTACTTCAGGGCCTGAACCGGAGCGAGGACAACACTGAGACCCAGGCTCTTTCAGATCCAGGTCTTCTGCTTAAGGTAGTCACTGCAGAAGCCCTGGACATGTGTGGTCACTTGAGCTGCCTGCTCTGCTCCAATCCTATCTTTCAGCAGCAGGACTCAGCAGGAGAAGGCTTCCCTGGGCCCTGCTCATCCTTTGCTTCTGAGGTCAGCCTCCCTGTCCTTGGATCCTTTCTTCAGCTACCTTGAGTAGAGCAGGCTAGTCTACTGGAGCATTAGACCAACCAGGAAAAGGGTCCTAAGGTTCATGTGCTAGCTAGACTGGAACTTCATAACTCTTTCGTGCCTATTCTGAGCTGTTCTTGGAGATATATGTGTTTGAGTGTGTGTGTGTGTGTGTGTGTGTGTGTGTGTGTGTGTGTGTGTATGTGTGTGTGCATGTGTGTGTAAGAGAGAGAGAGAGAGAGAGAGAGAGAGAGAGAGAGAGATTAGATCTTGCTTAGGTTAGGCTGGTCTTGAACACACACCAAACTCATACTCCTGCCTCCCTCTGTCCTAAGTTCAAGGATTCTAGGCATGTACCACCACATAGGCCTGCCTAGTCTATTGTGCCCACTGATCTGCTGTTATCTCTTTTCTAGATCTCAGCAGAGCTGCCTTGCATCTTCCAGGACCCTGTCTGTCACCTCAGAAAGCAGGGCACCTATTTGTGTCTCAGTTACTGTGCTGTTGGTGGTGGTGGGTTTTTGTTTTTGTTTTTTGGTTGTTTTGTTTTTTTGGCAGGGCCAAGTACTAGGAGGGCTGCCTGTTTCCCTCCCAAGTGGAGAGGAGGAATGTATGGAGAGCAGACCCAGAATACAGGGAGGGACGTGGATGGCAAGTGATGGTCAATAGGTGTAGCTCCCAGGATGTTCCGCAGAGACCTGACGAGCAGTTGTATGTGTGGACTGAGCTCCACAGGGTACCCCCAAGCCCTGACCCAGCACAGGATTAGGAAAAGGCCCGGTGACAAAGACTTGTGAAACACCCAGGGTCCAGGACCCTGTGGCTGTTCTAGTTAGCTTTAATTGTCAGCTTCACATAGCTTAGAATCATGTGAGGAAGTCTCACTTGAGGGGTTGGCCAGTTGAGACTGGCCTGTGGTGATGTCTGTGAGAAATGGGCTTGATGCGGGAGGGCTCAGCCCACTGTGGGTGGCACCATCCCTAGGCAGATGTACCTGGACTATATAAAAAAAGCTAGGTGACCCTGGGTTTCTGAGTAAGCCAGAAAGAACTAGCCAGCAAGCAGCAGTCCTCCATGAGTTTCTGTTGCAGGTCTCCTACCCTGACTTTCCTCAATGGATTGTGACCTAGAAGTGTAAGAAACAGAAGTTGCTTCTGGTTAGAATGTTTTACCACAGCAAAAGAAAGGAAACTAAAGCTGGGCGGTGGTGGTGCACGCCTTTAATCCCAGCACTTGGGAGGCAGAGGCAGGTGGATCTTTGCGAGTTCGAGGCCAGCCTGGTCTACAAAGCGAGTCCAGGACAGCCAGAGCTGTTAAACAGAGAAACCCTGTCTCGAAAAACCAAAAAAAAAAAAAAAAAAAAAAAAAGAAAGGAAACTAAAACACCGGGTTCAAAGCAATCCCCACCAGGCCTGGTCTGGTCTCTAGGTCCTAGGACCCAACACACCTGCCACTCAGAAAACCTGGAATACACTCCCAAGCCAGTTCAAAGCCTACAGTGAATATTACAGACAGCTGTTCTGCCAAATCTAGTCCGAGGCCTTGTAACCAGCACCTTCCTTCTCCTGGCTCCTTGATTACTAGAGAGGCCAGTGAGGCATGTGTGTGTGTGTGTCTGTGTGTGTCTGTGTCTGTGTGTGTGTTTGGTGATGGGGAAGATGTCACTGGTGACAGTGATTGACTGGGACATGGAGAAGCAATAGCTCCTCTCAGCCAAACTATGACTGCTGTTTTCTCCAAGACAGCAGCCACATGCCTGTTTTCAAACTTTTCAGAGTTTGAAATGAAAGCAAAGCTTTCAGAGCTGCCTCAGCAGCAACCACAGGGCCAGGGGAAGGGTTTGTTGTAGCCTCAATCAAAGGTTGGGCCAAGGGTATCCCTGTCTCCTCATTTCCCATCCCTGACACCATGTTAATGGAAGACTAGTTGGCAACCGAGCTGGGCAGGGCTAGTGGCCTCACACTAACATAGTGGTCAGCAAGGGCCAAAGGCCAGATCAGAGCTAATTGGTATCTCTGAGACACTTGCTGGGAAAGAGGCATCTAAGATACTGCCTCGGGGTATCTTAGGTAGAGGCCTTGAGCTCAGGGTCCAGAGCTAAGCCTGCTTAGTTGTTATGACCTTAGATAGTTAAAAATCTTCCCCAGTCTTAGTTTTCTCACATAGTTCATGCAATGCTAGACAGAAGTAGCCCACTGCACGGAGTGAGGACCTCTTTGGCTTATCTAGGGGGAAGCCTCTACCCTACCCTGGCTAACTTTAGGATCCCACCCTCAACTCCAAGGACACCCATTCCTCCTTTAGTTGCTTTTGGTTAGAGTGTTTTAACACAGTAGCAGAACAGAAACTAGAACACTGGTCTTGTCTGATCTCTAGGTGCTAGGATCCAATGTACCTGCCACCCAGAGACACTTTCCTGAAAGTGTACGATGAAGAAGAGGGTCATAGCCAGTGCTGGAGGAGCAGCCTCTGCCACGACCTGTCACAGGGCAGCAAAGGTGGGTCAGTTGTGTAATCAAAGCTCAGGGTTTCACTAAGGCTGTCTGGCAGTCCTGTGTACCCACCCCAACAGAGGTTCCTGTAGAAAGAGCATTGGAGCTGCTGAGAAATCCAGGGCAGAGTTCGGGGATGAGCAAGGCCTCTGGTTTCCTGTCTAACCCCCTGCTCCGTGTTCAGGATCCAGGAGCTGGGTCTGTTTGATTTCCTCCCTGGGCTTGGGTCTGGTAACTTCTCTATACTGCCCTCCCCAAGCCCCTCTTGGAGCTATGTCTAGACTCTAGCTACTCAATAATTCTTTGTGGAGAGCCCTGTTCTTCTGTTCCAGCGAAGCCAGCAAACAACACCCTCTTCCTCAGATTCTCTCCTCCTGGGGCCTCATTGGGGTACTACTGACAGGCCTGGGTATCTTGCCAGATGCTGAGGCCCTGAGGTCACTACAGAGAGAGTCTGCAGCCTGTGACCGTGGATCAAATGGGTGAGCATCCAGATCCTCAACTCTTGCCTGCCCACTGGGGTCCCCAGTCTCTGTCTCAGACAACCTTTTTATGATGGGATGTGAACTACACCGCTGCATCTGTGTGTCCCTCTAGAACCCCTTCTCTCCTGCTCAGGTACTTTCAGGCTGGGGTCTGGGTGTTCAGGAAGAGCAGGCAGGCTCTCAAGGCCTGCAGGGATCACGTCTCTTTGCCACACAGCTTTGGCACCTAAGACAGAGCAGAAGTTCATTTCTGGAACTGACTTGGAGAACATCCATATTCCAGCCTCCCTCTACGAGAAGTCATCCTGCCTTTGGGCCCAGTAGATGAGGAGGCAGAGGAGGCAGACAAGGCAGACCCACAACAGGGCAGGAAGAACATTCTTGAGGCCAAACTTTGCCCCTCATGGACACCCAATGGTGTGGTAGGAGTTTATTAAAACCAATTTTGAGAATGTTTTTCTTTAATCCCAGGTGGGCTGCTTAAGACACAGGTATAGCCAGATGTGGTGGCACACACCTTTAATCCCTGGAGCCAGAGGCAGGGAGATCTCTGTGAGTTTGAGGCCAGCCTGATCTACAAATTGAGTCCAGGATAGCCAGAGAAACCTAGTCTTGAAAAGCCAAAAAAAAAAAAAAAAAGGAAAGGAAAGAGAAAAAAGAAAAATCTTACATTTGGGGCTGGAGAGATGGCTCAGCGGTTAAGAGCACTGGCTGCTCTTCCAAAGGACCCAGCTTCAAATCCCAGCACCCACATGGCAGTTCACAGCTGTCTGTAATTGCGGGGCATGGTGGCACACACCTTTAATCCCAGCACTCGGGAGGCAGAGGCAGGCAGATCTCTGCAAGTTCAAGGACAGCCTGGTCTACAAAGTGAGTCCAGTACAGCCAGGGCTACACAGAGAAACCCTGTCTCAACCCCCCCCCCAAAAAAAAAGACACAGGTATAAAATATTAACTCTCTTGAGCTAACAGGGGTGTGGCTTAACCAGCTGAGCAAGTTTAACCCTGAGGACTTGGGAGAGAGGAATAAAAAGCCAGAGCCGGAAAAGGGGGGGCTCTACAAAGGAGGGGGGAAAAGCTAGAGCCCCGAAAAGAAGGGGGCTACAAAGAAAAAAGAGAGAAAGAGCTCCACAAAGAAGTAAAAGAGAGAATGGGCTTTATAAAGAAGTAAAGAGGCTCTACAAAGAAGTAGGAGAAAGGTCTACAAAAAGAGAAAGGGCTACAAGGTAGAAAGCGGTTGCTGCTCTCCCAGTTGCTGGTGCTCTCCCAAACTGCTGCTTGTTCTTCCTGCTGCTGTATCCTGGTTTGCTGGTTTGTTGGACTTCTAATGAGACTGGTATTACCCCCAAAGAATCCAACTACCCTAATCAGCAGGAAGTAGCCTAAAGGGAGCTATGCCCCCTTTCACCTTTAACCTTCTCTCTCTCCTGCATAGTGTTGGGGGGTTGGGAGGCACAAGGGGTGGAAGGGAGGTAGAGGTATTAAGTACAGTAAAATAAATTAGAATGTATAATTAAAATAATACAAAGTAGTAAAAGCCACCTTGCTACACAATGGTCACCGTGCTGTGACCTGGTTGGGACCTAGTGATATTCACCCTTCACAAGCTGCTAAGTAAGCATCATGTAGGCTCAGCCCATGGAACCTGACTGGTCCTAAGGATATCTTTTGCTTTTTCTTTGTTTTTTTTTTTTAATTTAATTTTATTTATTTTGGTTGTTGTTGTTTGTTTTTCCAGACAAGGTTTCTCCAGTTATTCCTGGTTGTCCTAGACTCACCTCCTAGACCAGGCTGGCCTCGAACTCACAGAGATCCGCCTGCCTCTCCCTCCAGAGTGCTGGGATTAAAGGTGTGCACCACCACCACCAGGCCCTAAGGATGTCTTTAAGTTGGTCATGTTGGCTGAAAGTTTTAAGATATGTAGCTTTAAGGACCTAACCCCACAGAAAATCATTTGAGCCACCAGATGATGCTAAGGACCAGTCTGGGTGACTTGGGTGAAGTGGGGAGCTCAGAGTTTGCCAATTTTCTTGGGGGGTGGGGAGGCAGGAGGGGGAGGGAGAGGGGGAGGAAGAAAGCCAGGAAGCTGTAGCCTAGGCATGAAGCTTAGGGGGACATTTAAGGCTGTCAGTCTGCTCATTCTGCTCCCATCTCCAGAGCTATTGCATGGCCGACAGTGTCTCAGGAAGAACTGGGGTCTAGCCCGTAACTACAGTCCTTTTGCTGGTCCTGAGGAGATCACTGTATCAGGTCTTTCACCCTGTAGATAAGTTCTATCTCAACAGGAGAGGATCCCATAAATACCAGGAGCCTGAGCTGGCACTGACCTTCGTCCTCCACAGAGCTAAGGAAGAGGATGGCTGGGGAGGGTACAGGTGACCACCTGGTGTGCCCCGCAGATACAAGTGTAATGGAAGCATATATGTCATCTCTTGGCCCCAAGCTGGGAAAGGGTTACTGCTCTCTTGGAGGTTGTCCAGGCAAAGCAGGAGGGGCCTATCTATGTGGAGAGGAGCTTGAACACCCACAGCCAGATGTCCAGGACCTTGAGGCATTGAATTGAGCTCTGCTTTACTTTCTCCCCAGATAAAAGCCAGGCCTCACTCGGGGTCTCCAAGGTCCAAAAGCAGGGGCTCAAGTCCATTGCAGCATGTGGGTCACAAAATTCCTGATAGAGCCTAAGTGTGAGAATGTGTTGGGGGAACCAGACAGAGGCCAGGGGTGGGCTGGGCTGGGCTCTAAATCTTTCACTGTATGTTGTACACCAAGTAGTCTGGAGCAGCTAGAACTGCAGCAGGCCAGGCTTCCTGGACGGCATGTGCTACAGCTTGGATCTGGAGTGGCTCCAAAGGCCCTTCTGTTAAAGGCTAGGTCCCCAGCCTTTGGCCCCATTGGGTTATAATAGGGCTCACAGGAGGCAGGGCGTATGTGAGGAAGTTAGGTCACCAGAGACAGGCCCTTGAGGGGATTTTGGGACTTCAGGCCCATCCTGTCTCTCTTACTTCCTGCCTACCACAAAGTAAACAGGAGCTACCTAGTCCTCACCAATATGTACCTTGCTACCATGGACCCAAAGCAATGGGACAAATAATTAGGGAATACCAAAACCTCCAATAGTTTGTACTGGAGGCAAAACAAAAAACCTTCCCTCCTGTCCTTGTTTACCAGGTGTCTTGTCGCAATGATGGGAAGCTGACTAACATTCCTGGCATTCCAGCTCTGGAATTCTGGTCTGAGCCCTGGAGACTTCTCAGAAATTCATTGTGGGTGTGGCCCAGATGCCAGAAAAAGCCCACAGACCCTGCACTCTGGGCTCCTCCTGTTGCTGTGTGGTGGTGCCTAGCCCCACAGATAGGATAAAAATGATTCAGGGCTTATTAGGCCTATATCCCCTTCTGGATCCTACGGAGTTGTTTTAAAGCCCCCCCTTAGCCTGGAAAGCCCCCTTGTGCTGGAAAACAGTATATTGGAATCTAGGCCCAGAATTCTATAGACTGGTATTGCCATACTTCTCTGTGGCTTCCAATGGGTAAAGGCATGGCATTGGGGACTAGAGTCCTATTCTGCTGTTTACACAAGGTTGCTGCCCCTCTGGCCCTCAGTATCCCCAGGGAAACTTAGACAGTTCCAGCCTGACAGAGCTGAGGCTCAAATGACAATAGTGGCTAGCCTAGTAGTGGGCAGTCAGTAACACTCCAGACAGAGCTGAAGTGATAGGGTAGAGAAATGGGTGTTCCTGTGTCCCCTAGTGCTACCCACATGGTCACCTGTGCCCACAGCTTCAGCATCTTTTCAGCTTGCTCGTTAGTAGCCACTTACTATCGTGTGCCTGTCCCACCTCCACAGCATTTTGGATAACCTGATGCATACTCTGACCCTGGTCTCTAAGGAGAGCCTGGAGGCAGTGCTCCCTAAATCAGAGCAGAGCTCAGACCTTCAGACCCTTGTCCAGATTCAGACACTAGTACTCTGTGGAGGGTCATGGGTACTGCCTGTTCCCCACCATGGAGTTGGAAGACTCCTAGGACATGCTCTGCCAGTGGTGTTGGCATGTATGAAGGTCAATGTGTTCTGCTGTGCACACCCACCACATAGGGGCCTCCATGAGAGGTCTGCTCACCTCCTGACTTCGTCAGAGGCCCTGTGCCTGTAGAGCCTGAAAGCACGTAGTGAGGTTGAGCTTGGTCTTCTGGGCCTTCATGCTGGTTCTCAGGAGGGGTGGGGACTCCCACACCCCTTCTGCTTCAGAGCCAGGCTAGTGGCTTCCTTTCTTCCATTCAATTCTGCAAAACTCCCTGCTTTTCAATGTCCTGCTGGAGACTTGTTGTGCTGCCTGCCCAAGGCTTAACAGGTGGTAGGGCCACAAGACACCCAAGTGGCCTCACAAGACTGGGCACTGTCCACCACTGACCCACTTTCACACCTAGACATAGCTTATGGTTTTCCCTCCCACGTCAGGCCAGGGTTCAATTGCTGTTGCATCTTCCTACCCTTTCACACACTGTTCTACCTCCATCTACCCTCCCCCACTACCTCCCTGGGAGAGTTCTACTCATTCCTCAGAATCTACCAGGCTTGGTAGGAGGCAGCATGCCCCTCCCACCCATGGGAAACAGACTTCTACCCTTCCTCAGGGCAGAGGCCACTCCCAGTAAAGACTCCTAATGGGCAAGTGTTCTCTATCTCTAGATAAAGAAAAAGGTGATGAGGGACACTACCAAGAAACACCCTCTGGCAGAGGCCACTCCCAGTAAAGACTCCTAATGGGCAAGTGTTCTCTATCTCTAGATAAAGAAAAAGGTGATGAGGGACACTACCAAGAAACACCCTCTGGCTAGCTACAAGGCATTGGACTGGCCTCATAAAAGCTCCCATCCCTGCATCACCCAGCTGACAGAGCTTCAGGAGAAACCTGGAAGGCTACTAAGGGCCCCAAACCCTTTTCAGAGTCCCACCCTGGGTCACAGTCCAATAAACAGAAGCTATTATATACCAAAACATTTAATTGAAATACCTGTATAAAAAATATGATCTCCAGACATCTCACACTTTTGAACTTTAACAACCCCCACCCCGATTCCTACTCACATCAGGGTCACAGAAACACAGCTGCTAAAAATAAATTAAGGGCTTGAGACTCTGTCCCCCACCCCAGCTTTCAGAGCCAGCAAGCAGACTGTACAAGGTCAATAATTTAAAACCCACCCACCCACAGCGTAGAGTGCCCAGGGTGGCAGGGTCCCCCACTCCCCTTAAATTAGCTACTGTTCTTCCTCCCACAGACATGTGGGTGGGGACCTACTCCAGGTACAGGAATTAGGATGGGGTCTGGACTAATAGAGCCACATTTGACTTTCCTGTACACCCCAGGGGCCTGGAGGAGGAGGTGGCTGCTCGGAGGAAGTAACCTCAGCAAATAAATTAAACAATAAATAGCCCCAGCAGGGCAGGGGCGCCCTCCAGGGTGGTCACACCATAAATAAGAGCCACTGGCACGCCTAGTTGCGTGCCACGGAGGCAGACGGGCAGCAGTGGCCCAGCCGTTGCATTGCTTGTGCAGACATGCCCAAACGAACATCATGAGACTGGAGGGTGGGAGGTGGGCACCACAGGGGCACTCCATGTCAGACACAGTTGGTCAGGAAGGCTGCCTCCAAGATGGAGCAGCAGGGTAGGGGTCTCTGGTTCAAGTATCCACCCAGGGCAGACGGGACATTGCTTAGCCCGCAGCCATCTTTGGACAGAAGAGCTCAAGAAAACCCAGGCCCTGTGGAGCAGCGTTCAAAAAGGCACTCAAAGCAAAGGAAACAGGCCCGGTGCCGAGAGCAAAGGTCACCAGGGGTCAGAGGTCACTGCTTTTGCAGGAGACATCCCAGGCAGAAAGTGTTCAAGCTGGGAAAGGGCTGCTAGGCTGCGCCCAGGCCCCCAGTGTGGAGTCCAGGCTCCTCCTTCTCCTCCTCACAAGCTCTCACTGCTAGAAGTAGTGCTGGCTCCATCATCAGTGTCCAGGGCAGAGAGCCGAAGGTCACAGTTCTCTGGAACGCTCCCCTCTGTCCCCAGCATCCAGGGGTGGGCAGCAATTTGGTCAAGCGAGGGCCTCTCTGAGGGCCGCAGGGAGAGACACCACTCAATAAGCTGCTGGCACTCTGTGGGGAGAGAACAGGGGTCAGAGTCCTGCAGCACTGTCCTGCTGCCAACCCAGCTCCTGGTTGTACAACACACACCTGGGGAGACCCTCCTCCGGAAAAACAGTCTGCCTCGCAAGATCTCCTCGTCCTGCTCGAAGGGAATGTCCCCACAAACCATGTCGTAGAGCAGTACACCCAGAGACCACACAGTGGCAGAGCGCCCATGATAGCGGTGATAGCGGATCCACTCTGGGGGGCTGTACACACGGGTGCCTTAGGGAAGAATTGGAATTAGGCACACATCAATGTATGCAAGGGAAGCTGAGGCTGAGGGCGGTACACACTAGGCAACCGGCCCTCATTAGCTCTCAGCCTGCCTCCACCAGGGCCTCTCAGAATCTTGCTTGTCATCACCCTGGAAAAACCCCAACACAGCAGCAGGCGGGGTGCAGGAAAGGAGGGACGTGGCGGGCAGGGGAGGGGCAGGAGTGAAGGGGAGGTAAAGGCCCACCCCCAACTGGCCCCACTGCAGGAGCGCGTTGGCTCGGGTTTCACAACAAACAGAGACAACGTAAGCCACAGGGAACCAGGCCGGGTGTTCCAGCTCCTCCCACCCCGGCTTGCCTGTTAAGCTCTGCGTGGCTAGGGAAAGGGAGGAGAGGAGAGGAGCTCGGGAAGAGGAGGGGCGGACGGGTGACATGGGAGGAGGGAGGAGGGAGGAGAAGAGTGGGGGAGCCCCGGCTTCCCCGCGCTCCGCAATGCGGGGATTTCTACTGCGGCGCCCCCGCACTCCGCACGCACACACGCAAGGGAGGCCCACGAGCGTCCTCCCCGGCACAGGGAGGGGCCGCGGTACCGAAGCTGCTGGCAGCGCCCTGCGTCATGCGCGTAGCGCGGGTCTCCCTGGCTGCCACCCACCGTACCCAGACCCTTCGCCCTAACACCGCAGAGGGCTATCCCGGTGTCCCCCCCACCCCCTCCCCGCGAGCCCTCCGCGGCGCGTGGCCTCCCAACAGTCGCTGGAACGCCACACCACCTACTCACCATCAAAGTCAGTGTAGACGGTGTCCTTGAGCAGCGCGCCCGAGCCGAAGTCGATGAGCTTCAGCTCACCCGAGCGTAGGTCCACCAGCAGGTTCTCGTCCTTGATGTCGCGGTGCACGACCCCACAACCGTGGCAGTGCCGCACAGCGGCAAGCACCTGCGCGAAGAAGCGGCGCGCCAGCGGCTCATCCAGGGCGCCGCGTTCCGTGATGAAGTCGAAGAGGTCCTGTGCCGGTTCGGGCCGCTCCAGCACCAGCAGAAAGCCGTCGGGCCGCTCGAACCAGTCCAGCAGGCGGATGACGCCGCGCGCGCCGCCCGCCGCGCCCACCTTGCGCAGCAGCACCACCTCCAGGGGCACGGCCACTCCGCCCTGGGGGACCAGGCGGTCAGCGGACAAAACCCCAAGACGACCCGCGCCCGCCCGCACCCGCACGACCCGCGCCCTCGTACTTACCAGGCTGCCCCACTCGGTCACCCGCTCCTTCACCACGTGCTTCACGGCCACCTGCGGGGAGGAGGGGGCGACACGCGAGCGGTCAGCCAGGCGACCGTGCGTGGCGATTGACCACGCGGGTGCGCCCGGAGCCCCGACTCACCGGGAGTCCGTCGGCGATGCGGCTGCCAGCATAGACCGTGCCGAAGCCGCCGCTGCCCAGCACGGCGCCCACCTGGTACACCTTCTCGAAGCTCTCCTTGTCCGCCTTGGCTGCGGGGACACCCAAACAGGTTGATAATGGCCCAAAGCCCCTCCGGCCCTCGCCCAGGCCCCCTCCCCGGCCCGCGCAAGTACCTGGCTGCAGGATCTTCACCGGGAGGTGGTCCACGCCGCCGGGCCCGCAGAGGTGCGCCAGGGAGCCGAACTTGGACAGCAGCATCGCGGGGGGCCTCGCGTGCGGTGCCGCCTCTGACCCGTCCGGCACGGACGCGAGAGGGCGGCCTTCCTGACCGCAGGCAGCGCGGCGGATCCTGCGGCCCCGAGGCCGAGCGCTCGGCGGGGCGGCCGCGCGGCGCAGTTACTCAGTGGCCGCGCGGAAGCGCGTAGACGGCAGCTAGCCGAGCGGCTCACACGCCCCGGACGCCTCGCCCCGGGGTTTTGGACCACAGAGACGCGTATCCCTCCGCGGAGGCGGGGGCCGTCCGAGGCTCCGCCCCCTTCCGCCCGAGGCTAGCTCTGCGGTAGGGCTGTTGTGAGTCTCGCAAGGCGAAGCTGGGAAAGCCGGGCGCTCCCTGTCGGTTCCCCAAGGGCCCTTGGCGCGCGGGGACGGCGACCCGTCCGGACTAGCTTTCCGTAGTAGAGTCGCGGAGGTGCACAGCGTACCGCGAAGGCGCCCCTCAACGCACAGCGCTCACCCGCCCTGCGCACGCGCAGCTCGCGCGCGGGGGCGGCCCCTATGCCTCTGGCAGCGCGGGCGGGGCCGAGTAAGCCAATGAAAACCGAGGTTTTGAAAGGACACGGGGACTCAGCCAATGGCCGCGTTGGGCGGGGTCTTCCGTGCCTCGCCTCTCCCCCACCCCCAGGCCGTGCAGAGGAAGGTCACTCTCCGGCTCCCCGAGTTACCGGTGTCGTTCCTTTCTTCTCCGTGGGCGTTCGTGGCTCATGGAGTGCGAGAAGTCGGCTCCCTCACAGAGGCGGAAGTCAGAGAGGACACTCGAGCGGCTCAGGCCTTCGTTGACACTCTCCATGTGTGCGTCACCCGCTGCCCGCGCGCCACGGTGCGCACGTGGCTGGGCGAGAGAGAAAGCATTGCCCTCAGACCTCTCAGCCCAGCCCCAGCTCCCTGGAGCACACCCCGTGTGTTTGCCCATCAGCTAGGTGCCTATGAGAGCCTGCCTAACCCCTAGATGATCCTCTGCTCTTACTGCCTGCCCCTCTACTTACAGACCCCTGACAAAGTGTACATCAGCTGTCCATGGCTACCGTGGCTATCGTTAATGGCTATCATGTTTGGAGTCCTGTCTTTTTAGTCTCTCAGGTAGACCCGGCCTACAGCAGCTTCTCTTGGCCCTTTCCATACCTTAAGACACCAATGAATTTGGGCTGTACTATGCCGGGGAGATGGTGGCACACGCCTTTAATCCTAACAGAGCAGATGGATCTCTGAGTTCGAAGCCAGCCTGATCTACAGAATGAGTTCCAGGACAGCCAGAGCTACTACACAGAGAAACTCTGTGTCTCAAACACACACACACACACACACACACACACACACACACACACACACACACACACAC
>CAJQZJ010031773.1:1668616-1698307 GCA_907164525.1 Lophiomys imhausi
AGCTTTTGTGAGTCGCGTCGTTCTTGCCGGTCGAGAGGGACGCGACACATACCCCCTGAGCCCCTATTATATGTCTGGCCTAGTGTGGCTAGTGAGTCCCTTTGACAAGAAAACAAGGGATACTGACCTGAAGGGGGTCCTTCAATGATGGGGAGAAGGCTGTAGGACATTAAAAAACCACAAAGGACTAGACACAGGGACCATAACACAAGGCTGGAACCATGGATGCTGAGTCTGGACCATGAGTGCTAGGGTTGGACCAGGAACCTTGTGACCCTAGGAAAAAGCAGTTTTGCTGCAGCCCCCAGTTCTCCCACCCCAAACAAGAGTGACATTCCCTGAGCTGGTCTGTGCCAGGAAGTGTCAAGGTCAGTATTCCAAACTGCCCACCTTTTGTCCCTATCTGGCCTTCTGCTTCCATCTTAGACTCATGCTTTTCTTACAGGAAATCCCACCAGTTCGGCCACTCTCAACTCCTCTAGCCTTAAGTCAGCTGCCTGAAGTAGCAGGTGGCTTCAGCCACCAGAAGTCTCCCTTCCCTAACAACCTGAGAAGGCTACAGAACTGGGGTGTGAGGGTGGGGGTCATCAGCCAGGCCTGGATGAACCCCAGAGTAGCATCCCACCTCCTCACCAGTGATACAAGCCCAACCCTCACCTAGACATGGCACAAGAGGTGTTGGCTGAGTTGGACATGAATAAAGAAGCCAGTGGGTGAAAGGGCAGCATCTAGGATCCTTCCTGGTCAGGTTGGAGAGCCATCCCATTGGCAGTCAGTCCACACGACATTGCTGCCCCAACTTCTGTAGTGCCAGGCACCATGCAGTGCCTCCTAGCTGTCTGGGTAGGGTGACAATGGCAGGGCAGCTGGTTCAGTGTTCCTGTTAGAGGCAGGGAGACCTGCAATTTCTTGCCTCCCTGACAGGTAGTGTTTGGGTTGGGAGCAAATGCTCTTGGGGGCGGATGGAGGAGGGACCTGCTGAGTGATGACAAGTGATTTGTCTGTGTTTCTGTATGTATGTGTGTACACAAACATGCCTGCACTGTGTAGGTACAGAGGTGAAGATGCTGAACATGCCTGGCTTGATATATGGTGTTGGCATACGGCCAACATGCGAGCGCACACTTCCTCAAGCTTCAATGGGCTAAAACACTGAATACCAAGCAGCATGTGAACTGTCTGTCACCCAGTGTTGGCATGGGTAACAGGAACACATGGCCACTGATCCAGGACCAAGACCTATCTAGCCTTCAGTAAGTGTGTGTGTGTGTGTGTGTGTGTGTGTGTGTGTGTGTGTGTGTGTGTATGCTTTCCTTGGGCTTTGGCTGTTTTGGTCTCCTGGTTCCTGTATAGCGCACCCCCTCTTCCGGCCCTTCTCTGTGAGACTGCCCTATGTTGGAGTATTCTTGGTTCAGATCATAGACTACCCTTAGGGGCACCCATGGCTATGGGGCTTAACAGGAAACACACACACACACACACACACACACAGACGTTTCTCAGGCTCATGGCTGGTCTCTCAGTGGGCTTCCCTTAGGGATCCATGGCTCGTGGACGATGGCATCAAGAGGTTAGCTGTGCCTGTCAAGTTCACAACTGTGAGTAAGGTGGATGGCAGAAGTTCTGCACACTATCTGCCGCTCTGAAGGACAGTCCTGTCTCCATCATGTGAGCTTTGGCAGACAGCTTTGCAGGAATGTTGGAGGCCTGAGCATCAGGCAAAAGAGGATGGACAAGAGAGAAGCTGATGGCTGGCAGAAGCTATGAGAATTGGCGGAAGCTGGGGCAAGTGGCCTGCCACTGGCAGGTCCTGGAAACCCTGGCTTCCTGTTTTTCCAACAAAGGACCTCTGTCCCCCCAGGAAGGCCACTGGCCGGGAGGTAACTGGCTGACGTTCCTTTTCCGTAAACAGGGTTGTTTTCTTTTTTTTTTTTTTCCCTCTCTACACAATACCAGCATTTCCCAAATCCCCCACCCTGACGCCTGTCACCAGCAGCCACCAGGCCTAGGCAGTCCGAGAAGAGATGCCTAGCAAGCAGGCTCCTAAGTCAAACAACCACGCTTTACCAGGGAACTGGGTAAGGGTTCACAGTTTGCCTTCCATGGTGAGGAGGAAGACAAAGAACAGGAATTCAGAGGTATCTACTCTGCAGGGCAGGTGGAAACTGGGCCAGCCTTGGGGTGCACCCAGATGGTTAAGCCTATGCCCCTTAGGATTTGGTGGGACTCAGTGACCCTCACAGCCCGACTAAGCAGTTTCCAGACCAGGAAACCAGGCTTGGGTCTCTGTGATGGGCAGTCCCCTAGGAAGGGGCAGCACATCCAGGCCCTCCCTTCAGGCCAGCTGTCAGCTGCTTCACAGTGTGGTCAGAAAGGACTTCATTAAGTCCCCGATGGAGTAAACTTAGGGGCAAAGGAAGTCTGGCCAGCTCCAGAGGACAGAGATGAGGACAAGCCCCAGGCCTCTGGCTGTGGGTGGGCAGGAATAGAGGCTGGTCTTTCTGGAAGCCAGATGAGGTGGGGGTGCCCTCTCCATGTGCCTGGCCCTGGAGGAGCCAAGAGCAGGCAAGATGCCCAGTGGACAATTCTGAGCCTCAGTGTGCAGTGTGTGGGGGTGATTGTATGCATCCCAGTGGCAGGCGCCTGAATGGGCCTGTGTACGGGGCTGGGGGCTATTTATAGCGGCTCCTGCAGGGAGAGTGCACTATTAATAGTTAGGGCCAAGGGTGAGTGGAAAATGTGCCTGTCCCTGCCGTCCAGGCAGTGGGGGTGGGCCTTCTCTGCTGGAGACAACAGAGGCTGGTACTGGCCCCCATTCAAGCAGCCCAAGAGCCACTGTTACCTAGGACTGGAGGCTGGAACCCCATCCCTTTCTCCTCCACACTTCATCTGTGGTTGTTCTGTATGGGGCCAGGGGGACCCAGAACTATCAGACTCAGTGGGGAGGTCTGGTGGGGGGGGAGAGCTATGCCACAGAGATGTCACTGTCCTGCCCCCAACCCGTGTGGCAGTCTCACTGCCACAGGTTGCACTTCTGGAACCCAAGCAGGTATCTTGGCAGTAAGCAGGTGACCCTAAGAGGATGTCAGTAGCCCTGATCTGTAAGAGTGACAGTCCTGGGCTATCTGGGCTGGGTAGGGGTGGCAGCTTCCTTAGGCTTAGCCTCAGGCTCCATCCCTGGATTGTAATTTGAAACTTGAAGGAGAACAGGGATGTAGCAAGAGACATTCAGATTAATAGTAAAAGAAGCCAATGGGCGCCCCCACCCCTTGCAAGATGGCTCAGCAGGTAAGGGCACCTGCTGTCAAGTCTGAAGAGTTAAGTTCAATCCTCAGAACCCATAGACAGAAGGAGAGAACTGACTCCTCACACGTTGTCCTCTGACTTCCACACACCAACCCCACCCCCCACCAAATAAATACAAATAAAATAAAATAATAATAATAAGCATTTGATGGTAGCAGGACTGGTAACCCTTCCCCATTTAGGCTACAGCTAACAGAACAGAGGAAGTACAGAGAAAAGCCCCATCTAGGAATGCGGGGGTGGGGGGTGGATACGATGTTATTGACCTATGAATGAAGGACTATCCTGGCCGGAAGCCTTTGAGTCTTGGATCTGGCCCAACACTTTAGCCCACTTCCACTCTCGGAAGTGCCTTTCTTATAATAAATTCTATTCCTATCACTAGCCACGTGGCCCTGCTCCCAGTGCTTTGTCCTGGGACACAACAACCCGGGGAATCTCAGTGGGTGTCCTCCAGGTTGCAGTCCAGACTCACAATACAACTAGTAAAAATATGGACCCTGACCCCAAGGAGCTAGCAGCCCGCAGTGAGTGTGGTGCGACACCCCAACCCCGCGGTGCAGAGCATCCCAATCTCAATAGGAGGACTCTCAAAGCGGCGGACCCACACACCCCACCCAGGCACACAAGAAAGGGCGCACACGGTCTAGGGGGCCCATCTCCTGCAGGAACCGTGGCGAGGGGTGCCAGCACCCGCCCACGGACATTTGTCGCCAAGTGCTTTCCAGGAAGGTCGTGGCCTTCGCCCTGAAAGAGCTGGGGTGGAGCTGTTATTTGCTTCTGTGTTGGGGGCGGGGGTTCCCGGTGCCTCGGCCGGGGAGGGGGCGGGGCAAGGGGAGGGACAAAGGACTCCTAGAACTGCTGATCCCCTGAGCGTCCCCGTCCCTCCTGGTCACCCATTACCGGAAACCCTCCTGGATTCTTTTTCTAGCTGCGCTGCTCTGCGGCCTTCCCAGGGCCCGAACCTGCCGGTGAAGGGTGTGGACCTGGATCACTGGGGCTCCAGAAGAGCCTAGAGGGGTTGTGGGAGCACTCTAGGGTTCATTGGTCCCTAGAGGGACAGAGTCACTGAGGCTCGCTATGATCCATCACAAGGGGCGTGGCGAGCCTGGTCAGAAGCCGGCTGCTGGCGGTGCGTGCAGCTGGGTACAGGCCTTGGACAGAGGCAGGGGGAAAGGGACTCTGATTTGGGACAACCGACTGGCCCAGCCTAGTCATGTTGTGTGACTAGGAGTCAACCTGTCTCCAAAGGAGCTGGCCTGGCGTCTGGAGCAGCCAGCTACAATGAGTGCTTTGAGAAAGATATGGAGAGGGAAGGTGGGAGGGGGGGGGGGAGAGAGAGAGAGAGAGAGAAAGAGAGAGAGAGACTTTGAAACCAGTCAGTACTCTTCCCCCTCCTGAAGGTCAGTTCTGTCACCTGGGGCTAACCAGGGATAAAGCCAACTACCTGCTGTTCTCTGGGCATTTAACACTTTTAGAGGTTGACCTTGTCACAGGCCAGTATCTGCCAGTGACTTCACTATGACCACCCTGCCCTTTCAGGCTAGATCACCTGCCCTGTCCCAGTCTTCCTGTCTGTCTGCCGCCTTGGCCCCAAGGTCACAGTTCCTTGGAGCTGGGAGGAGGGCAGAGGGAGGTTGCACTATGGGTAAAGGGAGAAGAGAGTGGCAGGCCCACAGGGATCTCTGGGTCAGTCCTGTAACAGGACACAGGTGTGTTTAGGAGGACACCCATCCATAAGAGGGGCACTTAGCTCAGGGAGCTTATGCTGGAGGCTGGGGAGGGATGGATCACTAGTGCATCTTGCTCAGTCTCTGAGGGCTGCTGGGGGGTAGTTCCCTGACCTTTCTGGGAGCAGGCAGGAGTTGTCTGAGAAGGCTCAAATGGTGCAGGCCAAAGTGCCTGTTAGTGGACAGGAAATGGTCATGGGATTAGGTTTAGGATTAAGTAGGCTGAGTTTGGTGAGGATAGGGGCCCAGCACTTGGAAAGTGGGGAGGCGGGGGCTCTGCCGGCTGTTCTGGCAGATATGGACCTTCTGGAGAGAGCCAACTGCCCCAGGCTGGAGTCTTTCCTTCTAAGCAGCTGGATCACAGCTCCTTTGCCATAGCTCAGAACACCTCAAAGGGTCATCTCAAGGGCTTCATGGCTGACTGCCCCCGTGGAGTTGGCTGTTACCAGGCAGATAGGGTTTGCAGGGCCTGGGCTTCCATCCAGCAGGTGTCCCAACAGCCTGACTGTCCCTGGTTGAGAGTTGACAAAGACAGACTATTTGTTTGGCAGGATCCAAAACCACGTATTGGTCGGCTTTCTGTCATGGTTTTAGAAGTTTCAGTCTGTGTTGCTTTGAGTTGGTAGAGGCAGACCATTGTGATAGGAATGAGAAAGTATGCAAAGTGCCTCATTTCATGGCCAGGATGTGAGCGGAGACAGTGGGACAGGGGCAGAGTCCCGCAAGCCTCCCTGCAACATCATCACTGTTATTGTTATCGTCTTATTTTGTTTTTTGGGTTTTTTTTTTTTCAAGACAAGTTAAAAGGTTCTCTGTGTAGCCCTGATTCTCCTGGAACTCACTCTGTAGACCAGCCTGGCCTCAAATCCACAGAAATCCACCTTCCTCTGCCTCCCAAATGCTGGGATTAGAGGTGTGAACCACCACGACCCAGCCCTCCCCTCAACTTTAAAAAGCATTTATTTTTATTTTATGTATATGTGTATGTGTGTGTGTACCATGTGCATGCCTGGTGTCAAATTTGTTTGAACGAGTTATAGATGATTGTGAACTACCATGTACATGCGGAGAGTCTAACCAGGACCCTCTGAAGGAGGAGAAAGTGCTCTAACAGCCAGCCTCCTCTGATTTGCGGACAGGTGTTTAGTGACAGGGAGCACCACTGGACAACAGCAGGATTTTCATCATTCAGCTGGCTAGCAGACAGCAGCAGGGTCTCCTTCAGCATATCCAGGCTGTAGGTTGTTTTCCAAAGGTCCTGAAGCACATGCTGCATGAACTCACATGTGTTGCAAATCCACACAGAGATACACAGAGATGGTTCTAGCAGAGCCAGGCTCCGCAGCAGCAGCAGACTTCACAGCGACAGCAGGGACAAGGGCTTGGGCACAGGGCATAGGGGCATGGCTGAGGAGGGGGCCCAAACTACTGTGACTGGCAGCAGAATGGCAACTCAGGAAGATAGCTGTGCGATGGCCTTTAAGAACATCTCACCAATAGGTAACCAAGTCCCTGTTCCTGCTCTTTTGGGTCTGTTGATTGTAGGATGGTTATCCTATAATATAATGGCTAAAATCCAGTTATAAGTGAATATATGCCATGTGTATCTTTCTTCAAGAGGAAGCTCTTAGACCTCATGTCACTAATGAACTGAGGGGGGCTGATATATGGAGACACCCCACACCAGAGGGATGAGATGGGTGGGAGAGGGAGTAGAGGGTGGGAGGGAGGGGCCGGGAGGGGGTGGCAATGGAGATGTAATGAAGTAATAAATAAATGTTAAAAAAAAAGAACATCTCATTAGTGGTCTGAAACTTCCCAGTAGGCCCCACTTCTTAAAGTCTTCCAGGCCTCCCAATAGCACGAAGCTAGGGACCAAAGCCCTCAACACACAGGTCTTTTGAGGGGACACTGAAGATGCAAACTATAGGGGTTGGGGAGATGGCTCAGTGGCTTAAAGCACTTACTGCTGTTGTTGCAAAGGACCCAGGTTCTATTCTCTCACCTACATGGTGGCTCACAACCGCCTGTAACTCTAGTTCCATGAATTCCAATGCCTCATATATGTGTGTGTGTGTGTGTGTGTGTGTGTGTCCGCGTGCACACACACACACACACAAGAGAGAGAGAGAGAGAGTGGATGTACTTTTATTGTGCCCAGGTGGGGCTGGGGGCAGGGATAGCAGAATCTCCAAACCAGCCTCCAGGCAGCCACAGTATCAGCTGCAAACTATCCAAAGCCCTACTGCTAAGGACCTGGTCACCTCTCTCCTGGACACTAAGCCCCTAGCTAGGATTAAGTTATAGTATATCTTGGCAGGGACAAGTTGGCTTGAAAGAAACAAAAACAAAAACATTGTATCCCACAGGACCTACTGTGTGCTCCTGGCAGAAGCTGCCCTTGTGAGTGAGGGGAGTTTGGTGGTCATGGAGTCCTTTCTGGAGGACATGGGCTGAAGAACACAGTATGGACACGGTGTTAACAGGCTTCCAGCAACACAGGAGACCCAAAGATATATGTTAGCACAGCCAGGCAGACAGACTATAAGGCCTTCAGGGTGGTCATGAGGGCAGACACTGGAAGAAAAGCAGGTATCTTGCTCCTCCAGGGGATTGTAGCCACACCCTAGGGAATACCAAGAAAGGCCTTCATGGAGTACTGACAGAAGCTGTCACAGAGCTGTGACAATGATGTGGATGGTGGTGCAGGCAGCTGCTTTTGGCTGTCAGTAGCTGGAATGTGGCTGGTTGTTTGAGAATCAGGTTGGCACAGGGCCAAAGGCCTGGCTAAGGTGAACAGAACATAGTGTTCCTGGGGATAGATGAGCAGTCAACCAGAGAACTTAGCCTGCAAGGCAGAAGAAAGCAAGGATGTGTGACTGGCCAGGACAGTCACTGGTAAAGTTGTGACCCATTGCCCAGTTTCCAGACTCAAAACCCCCTAAGGAAGCTGGGCCCTAATATTATTTACAAGTCCCACCTAAAGGGCCCAGGCCACTTGGCTTGGGGGACCGTACAGAGACTGGGAGGCATCTTGCATGTAAAGAACCAGCTTGACACTGTCCTGACACTGATGTCCTAAGACACCATTATGGCTACCCGAATGTGGAATTGTAGCCCCATCCCACCTGCTAATGGTGAGTCCACATCTCCAGACATCAAGCAACACTTTGCCAGACCCAGAACAGGGTCAGGCATCAGTATGGATTCTGTCCTTGGTCACTCCCAAGAAAGGTTGTCAGACACACAATTTAAAGACCCGAGCCGGGCGGTGGTGGCGCACGCCTTTAATCCCAGCACTTGGGAGGCAGAGGCAGGCGGATCTTTGTGAGTTCGAGGCCAGCTTGGTCTACAAAGCGAGTCCAGGACAGCCAGAGATATTCAGAGAAACCCTGTCTCGAAAAACCAAAAAAAAAAAAAACCAAAAAAAAAAAAAAAAAAGACCCGAATGATGCAAGGGTGTGGTTTCAAGGCAGCCCCCTTCATCCCACTAGTTAGTATGTTTTCTCCATAAGGCAAGTGGATATGCCTAGCGGGAGGAAAGTAGATGTCTCAAAAGCTGGATAGGAGCCAGAGGTGGCATCTTTGTCACAGCAGCAGGCACATGTGCTTCATCAGCTGGCTTACCAGAGGGTCCATAACGCTTGTGTTCAAGGCAAGTCATGGTTGTATGTATGTGTGTCTGCCCAGGGCTATAGTAACCCTTGTCTTCTGAGTAGTCTAGTGGCTTGAACCTGCTGGGTGGCTGGGGTGAGGCCTGGTGGGGCCAGGGTGCTGGAGTAAGAGAACTCCAAAGCAGGTCTCTCAGCTGCAGCCTGTACCCTCCACTGGGTAACACAACTTAGGGAGGGCTGTGGCTGATCAAGTGGCCAGTGGTGGGTTTGACATTTGGGAAATCTTTAGCCCCGTATCAGGGACACAAAAGGGCTGCTTTGAATAGGGAGAGCCCCGAGTGAGCCACACATAAGTGGCCTGGGTTCCATGTACTACAGTCTGACTGCAGACTGAAAGGCTGGGTAGGAAATATGGGGTTAATGGCTGAATGCCTATGGTGAACCTGTCACAGAAACTCAGGGTGCAGGGCCAGGCCGTTCACCCACAGTGCAAGACTGTGTCTCCTGAGCTGGAGATGAAACAGCTAACCACAGACTATTCTGGGACCATGTTCTTAGAGTGACTGACCACTAACCTGATTCTCTCATGCTCTGTCTGTAGAGGAATTTTAATTCAAAATGTGGCTGCTCTGGCAAGAGATCACATCCAAAGACCTTCTAGGTCTGTGTGACCTGGCTGGAATACAGACATGCTTTTAATCCCAGGAGACAGAGGCATGCAGATCTCTGCATTCACTGCTGCTCCGTCAATTTGTTTGAGTCAATAAGTTGAGAGGTTGTGCAGCGGAGTTGAGTTCATGGCAGTTCAGTCTGTGGAATTCAGAGGCAGTTTTACAGGAGAGTTTTACAGAGACAGGTTGAATATAGAACAAGCTGGACACAGGTAAAGACAGAAGGAGCCAGAGAATGAGAAGGAGCCAGAAGATCGGAACATATTGCCATAGTATTGAGGCCACGCAGAGCAATTTAGTGAGAGGCAGAGAGAGAAGCCAGATTGAGTCAGTCAGCTTGGAGAGGAGTTTAAGCCAGAACAGCTGAGATGAACCAGCCAGCCAGAGTTCAGAAAGAGCTAGAAAGGGTTTTCTGGCAGTAAGTTTCTGAGATAACATACATCTGTCAGCAGGCCAGCAAACTCAGGGATGTCACTAGGTGATGTGGTGCTTCTGGGATGGCAGGGTGTATCACTTGCCACATGCCTGAGTGGCTCAGAGCCTCGCTGCATGGCACTCACTACCCACACACCTTGGCCTGACCCTGGGCTTGCACCATGGCCTGCCAGGGGCTTCTATCACCAACTGTAATGGTTCAGGGATGTCACCATGATGTACGGGCACAAATAGACAGCAATAGTGTGGCAGGTTAAGGAAAGAGTTGATGCTTTTATGGTGACTCTGGTCATCTGCTTGAATGGAGAAAGAAATGGATGCACTGGCACGTGGTCTGTTTGATTGGGTGGGTGCTGGGAGGAGAAAGATGGAAATATCAGAGAGAAGGGGTCTGGTGTGAGACAGTCTGGAATGTAGACACAGGTGTTGAGGATGAAATTCCACCTCAACCTCTAAAGGATGTGCCTATACTGGGGATTACTCACCATGGACATACAGCCGTGACTCTGAAAGCAGTGAAACCTACCATGGAAATAGGGTTGTTGAGGAATGCTGGCCACAGGCACCACTTGGTCATTCCCATCTTGAAATTGGAACAGCTGTTGACTATGTGCTTGAGATCCTCACAAGAGGAAGACTATTAGCATTCCCTTGTGGAGTGAGTTGTGGAAGGGTGAAGACCCTCTACCGGAGATCCAGCCACTCCATTCCTCCTGCCTTGGCTTTCCTCTCCCCAGAGATCTTGGCTGAGATTCAAGCTGCCCAGCCAGATGCTCTTGTCAGCATTTCTACTCTACTGTGGATGCCTAGAGCTAGCCATTGTGTGGTGTGTGATGGTGTGTGTGTGTGTGTACATGCGTGTGCACGCACTGTAGTGCTATGCACTCAGAAGTGTAGAGCAACACCCCTTGACCCATCCATTCCAGGCAGTCACATTTGTGACACAGCATTTCCAGACACTGCACCCCACCGCTGGGGCCACAGTGGCTGCCTGCTGATAACCACCACCTTGAAGAATGGCTTATCTTCCAGTGTTCCCAGAAGGCCACTCTGAGCTGCACTTTCCAACAAAGTCAGTCTTGGAAATAACTAATACTAGCTGAGTCCATAAGTTTCCACGGTTCCTGCAAAGGCCAGAGAAGGTTGTACCTAGCACGGTTCCAGACCTGGTTTATGCTAAGACCCAAAGACCCTGCTGGATCTAAAGATCGAGGGTGACATCCTTTTGGTCCTTCAGACATATATGTGTACATGTGTATATGTATGTTCCTTAACAGCATGGCAAAGAGGCGATTGGGCCAGAAAGTCAGCACAGGCCCCATTGATGCCCTGGAAACTGTTGGACAGGTGAGGGCCACAAAGAAGGGTGGGCATGGCAGATGCTCTAAAAGAGGACCAGCTATGAGCAGAAGTACCTAGGTTAGGTAAGGAACACAAGACTTGAGGTCTAGTAAGAGGTCAAGTCTGAAGCCAAGATTTTTTTTCCTTGCCATCTTTTGTGCAGTTTTGATGACGCTTTCTCACAAACACTGGTGGGAGGCTTGCCAGGCTCCTGGCTTACTCCAGCTTGGAATTGTGGGCAGGGTTACTGTACTGCAGGACTGGCCCAACCCAGACACAGCAGTCATCAGTGGGACGTGGACAAGTGTTAGAGTTGGTTTGGCCACTACAGGTCCACAGTGCCACCTGCTGACCATGGATTGCAGGCCATCCATACTTAAGGAGGAGGGCAACTCTGTCTTTGGACATGGGTCTACTAGGGCCGAGGAGCAGAGGGACCCTGGGTAGATAAGTTCCTTAGGTCCCTTGCCCCAACTCAGAAGACAGAGTGCTGGCCCGGGTGTCAACATTCAAACCCCTGGGTCCATGTTCCTGATCTCCAGCTTGTGAACTCTGGCCACTGTGGTTGGGGATCCCTCCTGTTCTATTTGCCTGCCAGATGGGGTCCTACTAGAGCCTGTCCACCTCTCTTGTCAATCTATACCCATCTAATCCCCTTCTCTGTCAAGCAATGGACCCTGTTGCATATAGCCTGAGGTTCCTCCAGCAGAAACATTTATTCATTTAAAGAGGAAAAAAGTAGCCAGCCACCCTAGCCTGGGCCAAGAGGCACCAAGTCGTCAAGTTGGTGGACTCAGGGTTACAAGAGCACATCCCAGCAGCAGGTCCAAGGCCACAGCACCCACAGGCCTCACAGTGACCTGTACCCAAACAGCAGTCACCCACACCCAGGGCCTCAATACCTGCACTACCACTTGTGGGAAGAGGGCAGCCCAGGTGACTCATCCTTCCCCCACCACCGGTCATGTGGGGTCAGTGCCACTTAGGGCTCACTCTGCTTTCAGAGGATGGCTGTCTGTGGAGTCTGCCTTCGGAAACCCTGGGGAATGAGCAGGGAGCCCCGCCTGCACATACAGGTATGCTATTGGCTGGTCCACCAAGTCAGTGTCCTGACATAAACTCCCTATCCAGTTGGATAAGAACAGCATCTAGCAGACATGAGCCAGACAGGCAGGATGGAACAGAAGCCAAGATGAAGCATCAGCCTGCAAAGACTCCATTCTCGTGTCCAGGAGGGAGCTGACCAGAGGGCCCAGCTGGCAGTGTCAGTTGTGTTGATAAAGTACAAGGGAAAGGGCATAACAGGTGTCCAGTTCCTTCACATGTGTGCACGGGGCTGCAGGGACACATGCAGTCACAGCTCAGGGCACCACAGCAGGAAAGGGAGTGGTGAGGCTAGAACAAGGGGGCCCTGAAGGACCATGAGGACCTCAGATTCCTGGAGAGCTGCAGTAGAAGGACAGTATGCTGGCAAGGCCAGGGCTCTTCCAGGGGCCACAGACACTCAACCCATATCCTGATTTTTTTCTAATTTTCTTTATGCCCAGGTGAACAATTTGTCTGGCTCAACTCCTGAATTTGGTGCCTTCCACTTTGCTGTCAACAGTGCCATTGTGGGCTCACAGGCTGAGTCCTGGAGGGGGTCAGCTCCTTGTTACTGAGGTAATCGACTTCAACAGAGGAAAGGCTATGCTCAGCTTAGGGGTTCCAGTGCACAGTCACCAGGCCTCATTGCTCTGGGCTGCAGTGGGGGGTAGACAAGAGCTCCTCGTGGTCAGGAAAGGAAGAGCTAGCCAGGATCCCAAAACCTTCCCATTGGAAGGCATGCCCACCTCCCATTGGGCCCCAACTCCAGGATGCAGCATAGCAGGAACTGGGTCTTTAGAAAATATAATCAGCAGCCCCTGAAGCTACACATTACACAATTTGCCTGCCTGAGGCAGACAGACCATGGGGCAGGCCAGAACCCATCTCAGACCCCCATCCTTTACCACACTGGGCACATGCTCGGGGACCCCCCCATCCTTTACCACACTGGGCACAGGCTCGGGGACAGCCTGCCAGATGCCCACCAAGGTCAGAAGATTCTGAGTCCTCATGGGAAGACATGAGGCCTCATCTATCTCCCAGCTCTGGCAGGTCAGGTGCAAAATGCATCATGTGGAAGGTCTACATTCTCAATGAAACAAACCAACATGTGATGTTCCTGGTGACCTTCAATGATCAATTTTATTATAAAGAACAGTACCAAAATATACAAATCTGCTTAAGAACCACCAAGAAATGCAGCTTTTTAAAGGGCCAAGTGAGTATCAACTGTTTCAGGGTAGGCAGCTTCTCTGTCTGAACTCTTCCTGGAGAAATGGGGTTGATGTCCATGGGCCATGCTGTCTATAGATGGTGTCCTCTCAATAACTTAAAGGGTGAGTCTGGCTTCTGAACCCAAATACCGGTCACAAATCCTCATGGGAGGGTGGCTGTATGGGCTTTTCCTCTGCGACTTCTGTCAGAAGACATGCAGGTCACTGAATGAGTACCTAGTGCTGAAGGGCCTTGAGGATGGGTTTGGATGGGACGGCAGGTGCTGGTGTCCCAGTACTCACTGGTTGCCTCATGCCTCACGCCTCAGGACAGCACTCTGGCTTCCTCCTGACCTAGCAACTTTCTAAGGACAGCTCAGGTGAGCCCCAGAACCCACTGGGGAGCCTAGGCAGGCACTTCAGCACTTTAACCAGAGGCTGAACAGTGAGGGTGAGAGGTGTGTGGCAGAGGGCAGGCACTGACAGCAGGCAATCCTGCCCTCTGGCTGCCAAGTTCCTCTTATCCTTGGTATCTCCCTGACCACAGCACTCCTTGGTGTGGATGCACAACTATTTGCCCTGCTCGGAACAGGCTTCTGGGAAACTTGTCACTCTTAGCCTGTCTGAACACTGCCTGTTCCCACTTTCTACAACTCTTCAGAATCCATCAGACTGAACTGTCTCAAAGGGAGGGGCTGACATTCTGGCTAGCACCTATGAATGTGGCTTGGCTTAGAAAGAGGATCTTTTACAGATAATTAGTACTCAGGGTGGGCCCCGGTCTAGGATGACTGGCAGTATCTTTATGAAAAAGGAAAGCTTGGACACACAGAGACCACACAAAGACTAAGAAGGTTCTGGAAGGACTGATAGACCCTACTTTACAGCCACAGACTCTGACCTTGGGCTGGGGTTCCAGAACCCCAGGTTACTCTTTTGGGAATCCTGGAGAGGCTGGTGCCTCAACGAGGCTGTGGCACTCCTTCCTCCAGTGGGGCCTTCACACTGGGATTTTCCTTTCTTCACAGTCATCTGCAGACTATCTGAAGCCACTAACTGAATCCTCCCCTGTACTGGCATGTCTCCCACTCCTGCCGAGTCCTCCTCCACGCCCCTGGGCACACACTGAACAGATGGCTCCCCTGTCTCCTGTGCTGCCACCCGAGCAACCCTGTTAACTTCTTACTCAGCAGTTTTTAAGTATCTGGTTAGTTCCAGCCTTAGGCAGGGCAGGTTACCCTGCTCCTTGCCTTTTGCCACTCACCGCCTTCTGTTGTCTGTACACAAGCATCTTCGGTCTCCTCAAAGCCATCTGGACACACGCAGACAAAGCTCCCTGGAACATTGTAGCAGTTTTCATTTTCCCTCCTACATACTTTTTCTTCTAGTGAACATTCATCTATATCTGGGATAAAAAAAATACTTCATTTCAATAAATGATTGCAAACACACATACCTCAGATTATGAAAGTTGTTCGTTCATAATTCATTTATCAGTGAAGGCAATGGGATTATGAATGCCCATCAGAGAAAGAAGTGAAGATCAGGGGGGTGCTCAGAGGACAGCCTCCAAGATTTCAGAGGCTGGACCTCAACTGGCAGGGTGGGCACATCTCAACTATTAGGATGGTAAGCCCAGTGCCTTGGGCAGTACCCAAGACAGATGACAGTCAAGTCCCCTGGGAACTGAGGGTGACATAGGGGCTCAGGCAAGTATGGCTCCAACCAGCACCAAAACATTGTGCAGGGCCAGACCCCATGGCCAGAACCTATCAAAGGTTGAGGGGTTCCCACTCACAAGGGCCCCTTGGGCAAGTGATGTGCTCCTTCTAGAAAGTTCATTTTCTCTAAAAGACAGCTCACTGACCTGTACATTGTCCATTCTCCTTGGTGTAGCCAGAGATACACTCTTTACAATTGGTTGGGCCTTTTCCTGTACAACCCACACAGGTAGAGTCACATTCTAGAACCAAGGAGGGAAGACATCAGACCACTTCCACTTCAGTAAGGCAGGGCAAGAGTAGCACACCACAAAACAGACCCTAATGACATAGAGGAACTTAAAAAACAAAGTCACCTCAAGCCCAGTGAAAGTTTGTTTCCCCAAACAAGACCTCAGCCAAGAATAGCCAACCATTCACATGTCGCTGAGCAGACCCTGCAGCCTGCTTGCACTACCCAGTAGAGCTGGGGACACTGGGTGGCAACCTCATTGCTGCTGCTCTCTGGATTGCCTAATACCCTAAAATACTCAGACCGTTGACTGGCAAATTTGGAAAGCAAGAGTATGAACAAGCTGGGTATAGTGGTGCATGGCTTTAATCCCAGCACTTAGGAAGCAGAGGCAGAAGAATCACTGAGAGTTCAAAGCCAGTGTGGTCTCTATAGTAAGTTCCAGGACAGCCACGACTACACAAAGAGATCCTAAGCATGAAAAGTGTTCCCTACAAGGGAAAGGACTGATGTGATTTAAATGAAGGAGATAAAACAGCAGCATGCTCCAAGATTACTGCAATGCACAAAACAACTGATATATCAAGACGCGCGGGCTTCTGCAGCATGCCCTACTGCTGCTGTGGCCATGTTCAAGCTCTGAAGCAGACCATACAGAGGTCTTCCCAGTTGCACATGTTGAAAGAAGAGAGAGAAGCCTACGGAAGATGACATGTCCCAACACTCTGGTCACCTTCGCATATGTACGAGCCGTTGACATTCTCACAGTACTGTGCATCGCTGCAGGGAGGTGTGTCTGCTGCACACTCATTCACATCTGGAACAAAACAACAAGGTAGTGAGCAGAGCCCAAGCTGGCAGGGCTGAGGTACCGCCCACACGACAGGAACATGAGTACCCGTGCTTCACACAAGCTCAAACCATCCCTTCTTCACTTCCCCCTCAAGGCTTGAAACCAGGCTTGGGGCTGAGTTCTGAATTTGCCTAAGGCCAAGCAGCTGCTGAGGCATGAAACCAAAACTAGGGCTAACATAGAAAGGAGGGCAGGCAGTGGGCACCAGGGCTACAGAAGACCAAGCTAGTGCCAGCTCCACTGACGGCCTCAGCACAGGGTTGGCAGCATGAAAGGGGAAAGAGCACAGCAAGAGCAGTGCCATGGCAGGGCCACAGGCCCTAGTACTGAGATGCTACCAGTTGGGGTGGGGACACTTGATCTCAGTCCCTCTCGAAACCCACATACAGGCTGTTAAGAGTGGCCTTCCGGGCCGGGCGGTGGTGGCGCACGCCTTTAATCCCAGCACTTGGGAGGCAGAGGCAGGCGGATTTTTGCGAGTTCGAGGCCAGCCTGGTCTACAAAGTGAGTCCAGGATAGCCAGAGATATTCAGAGAAACCCTGTCTCGAAAAACCAAAAAAAAAAAAAAAAAAAAGAGTGGCCTTCCACAACCCTGAGTTGGCAGAGATGAAAGGCATCAGGCGGGAGTCAGATCTCATTGGGGGTCTCCCCTGTAAGGAGCCTTTCCCCTCCCACCCAGTGTCCTTCTCACCCAAACAGGTGTCCTCTACACGTCCCCAGCCCACTTCGCACTGGATACAGTCTTTGTTGGTTGGACCTGAGCATGTCTTGCAAGACTCATCACAGGCTGGAAAGGAAAGGCTATGTTAGGAGAGGCCTTCTGGGTCCCATCATCTCCCACACAATGGAAAGCTTCCTTTAAGGATTTAAGATCAGCAGGAAAATAACAAAAAACGATGAAAACAAGAAAACAGGCAGCCATTAATTCTGGGCAAGATGTCACCATATGCAGCATCCCTCTAGTCAATGAAAAGGCACTGCTGACTATTTACATCATAGAGTCATAAAACATCAAGTATGTGTGAACTCAACAAGGATACTACCCTCTGCAGGCAGCAACCACAAGGACCTAGGAGGCTGGCAAGGCCTATGGTCCACTGAGTAATTTGATAGGCAGAGCTGACCTCAGTCTCAGGAAGAACCTGCCCAGGTAACCTTGACAACCCAGGTGAGAACAAGGAGTTGGTGGGGTCAGTGCTCAGTAGTAGCTCCAAGGGTCCTGGTTCCCATGAATAGCCCTCTCTCGTGGGCCCAGAAAGTCCTTGTTCCCTCTGGGAAGTTGTTTGACTACAGACACATTCCAGACTCTGTACCTTGCCCCCCACCCCCCCCAAGAACACCTGGCAGGAAACTGAAGGACTTGTCCTTCCTTCAGGGACAGTCATAGGCTGGGAGCAAGCCTTTTTCTAATACATTCCAGATGATCATATAGAATATGGCCCACTACTCCATGCTAGGTCAAAAACCAAGGGCATTTGGTATAGGCATAAGAGGACCTGTCACATAGACATTGAATCTCCATGTCATTTCCAGAGAGGCTTCAAGAAGCAAGTAGTTTTTCCTTCTGGGGTAGTTTATGGATACTTCAAAAAGGCCACACTGCTAGGCCTCCTGCACTGCTCTGGATACCTGGGGCTAAGGGCCAAGAGGCATTCTGTTCCCAGCTATCCAGCTTCAGCAGAAGGCTGCTCCCCACAGCCTCCCCATCAATCCAGCTGGCCAGACTGTAGGTGTTGGCGCTGCTTACTTGAGCAGATGCTGTGGGTCTCGTTCCTCAGCAAGCTGAAATAGCCATCCATGCAGTCGAGACACTTTGGCCCCTCATATCCTGCGTGACACTGGCAGGACCCATCGCCCGATCTGCTGCCATCTCCACTGCAGTAGCCATTTCCGTTGCAAGGCCTCTCAGACCCACCCTGGCATACTTGGAAGACATAAACCTTCGCTTGGACATGCCCCAAGGGTTGGGCATGTTTTTCTCACATAAGGAGAATCCCAGCACCTCTCAACATGCTCACAGACTAATACCCATTGGGATTCCTGACAATCTAAATCTGGCACCATTCCTGCTGAGGGAACAGGGGCCTGAAAGCTGAAAGGGCCAGAGACAGACACTGACTACCTGAAACCTGCAGATCAACACTGTAAGGCCTGTGGGGAGCCAGCTATGGGACAACACATTATGAGCCTGGGAGAGAAATCCAATGTTGTATTCAGCATATGGCCAGAAGAGACAAGGGAGAGGCAGCTCAGCCCATGTGCATGCTTGAAACTGAAACTTCTGTCACCTGCCCGATCAGCATGATCATGGCTCCAGTCTCAAGGCTCCTCTCCCGGAAGGCCCAGGGTCACCTAAGCATGCCTTCCACCCTCAACTCCTATCAACATGTCTCTGGAGCACAGATGAGCTTCCAGTCTGTGATCTGTGCCCTGGAAACACATTAGGACTGCAGGCTCTGCACTCTACACGGGGGCCTATGGTCCAGGTTCACAGCACCAGAGTGGGGGTTGGACAGCTATCCATCTAAGGAGGCAGGCTCCTCAACTCCACAGAAAGGTGACACAGTTCAAGTCCCCTCTGTGCTTTTAAACATAAGGGAGTCAGAGAGGAGTAACAGGAAAGATGCGGACTTGGGATTTCCCAAGAAAAAGGTACCTTGACAATCTGGCCCATAAGTTCCCGGAAGACAGCATGCTTTCAGTGTGTGCACACAGAACCATTCAAATAAGTTAGGGTACTCCTTCTTCCTGAGGATTTAGAAATGGTCATTAAATCCCATGAAATGCTGGGCTGAGGGCATGCAAGGCTCAGTGCTGGAGAACACACAAAAGCATCCCTAGGGATGCTTAAAGCCTTGGACAGCTTTAAACCCTAAATATTCTACAGGTGTTTACAAACATACCAATGGAGAAGTTCAGGTAGTAAGAGATCCATGACAATTATAGCGAAATAGAGTATGACACATTGCAATGAAACTTATCTCTGGAATTTTCACTTATCTTCAGGCTGAAGTAAGTACCTCGGGTGCCTTGAGGTAGGAGGCACTGTACAAGCCCTCAAAGCTATGTGATGGGGGGAAGCAAGAGTCAGTGTACATAAGATGTCTTTCTAAGCTTCCTGACCCTAAGATCTGTGCTCTAGTAAGAGACAATGGCAGTGCACGGGTAAAATGGGACAGAGATGTAAGACATCTACTGCTTCTGTAATTTCTCTACTGGGAAGAGCTGCAAAACTACAGGTCAGGATCAGAAGACAGGGTCCTGGGCACTCACAGTGTCAGCCACCAGGCCTCTAGCTGCTCCTCCTGCTGTTCCAAGAGTTGGTTGCACTCAAAGTCACTGCTGTCACACAGGCCCTCCACGATCTCCAGAAACCGGATCTCACTGAAACACAACCTGTCAGCACCGCCAAGCACCAGCACCCGAAAGCACCAGTCTGATCACTTTACACATGTCCCACTTAGTGACTACTTTAGAGAAGAGGGGAACCTCCACAACCATGGGCAAGGTTAGTCATGAAGAGAAGGCTAACCTGGGGCGTGCAGGGGAACCAGGAATGGTAGGTGCCTCCATCACTACAGGCTGGCTTATTCCATTAGCCAGAGAAGCCAGAAGTCTCTAGGGTAACTGGGGGCTCCAGTTTGCATTTTCTCTCTCTGTGTGTTGTGTTGAGTGTGTGAAAAAGTCTTCGTGTGTGTGTGTGTGTGTGTGTGTGTGTGTACGTACGCGTAGAAGTGGCTGTAGGGAATGTGGAAACCACAGGCCAGTGAGTGGCCAGAGACAGATGATCAATGAGAGGTGTCCACTATCTAAGGGGTTCTTTCGTGAGCCGGTGGTCAGCACCGACCCCGTCTGACCAAGGATTCACAGGCCGTGGCCGCCAATCTGTGCAGTTGGGTACCCACCTGAATTCGTACTTGGACAGACTCTTCTCCTCCCACGCTGTGTTGCCGCCACCGAAATTCTTCCTGGCCGTGTTGACCATCCCCTGCGGAGGAGGTGACACTGGCTCGCTGGTCCGCAGTGAACCCCTCCTGCCCCCGCCCAGCGCCGCTGCCCCCGGCCCACCGACCGCCCACCTGCTTGAACTTGTCCACCAGCGTCCGGCACCTCTGGCACATTGTCGCCTTCTCAGAGGCCACGACCGCAGAGAGCGGCAACACCAGCAGCAGCAGCCCAAATGTGGCTGCGGGCGGCAGGTGCATGGCGGGCGGACTGCCGGTGACCGGCGGAGAACTGCAGCAGAGTCTCGGCCTCCGCCCACCGGCCCGCGCGCCAGCCGTTCCCCAGGCTACTTGACTGTATCGCCGAGGCCCCGCCTATCACTCAGCCTACGCGTCGCTATTGGTCGGAGGAATCCGCCCTGCCTGATGTGGACCAATTAGAACACGCCACGAGAAGCCACCAATGAAAAGGCCCCGGGTCAGCGTCCCCGCGAGAACGGGGCGGGACGGTAGTCTTTTGGCCGTCCTCGCGCCCCGCCCTCTGCTCCTGGCCTGTGGCGGCCATTTTTACTTCGGGCGCAAAGAGCCTTCCTCTGTGCAATAGACTGGGCTATGGTGGCCATATTAAGCCCGGGCAAAGACTTCGCTTCTGGGCCTTGTTTCCGCAGCCCGCTTCCTGCTGAGGGCAGTCGGCTGAATTCCGAGGGGTCATGCGGAGAGCCGAAGAGGTTAGCACGCGCCACAGGGCTTGGGGTACTCGGGAGGTGGCGAGGCTGGGGCTCTTCCGAGCGGGCTGCCTTAGAGTGCTTGACGACCTTTAAGTCCGTCACCTGGGGTCTGAACAACTCACCTCGGTGTCGGACCTCTCATTTAGGGACTGGACATCTCACCTGAGGTCTGGACCTTTCACCCGTCCTCAACCTTCCTCGCCTGGCGGCCGGAGCTGTCACCTGTGAACTGAGCTCTGTATCTGGGACTGGCTCAATGTGGTTGGGGGCCCACAAGTAGCCGACATTTCCGCAGAGGCCTCAGGCTCACAGTGACCTTCCGAACTTTAAATGACTTGAGTGAGGAGTAATAAATACGCGTTACCTGGATTTTAGAGAACACCTGTTTGTACGAATCATACAGTTTCATCTGGCCTTTGGTTAGTAGGCCTCATTTGCACCAGGTCATTTATGTTTCTAGCTTAAAGCCACAATTTGAATGAATGATTCCGGCCGCCTTGGAATCCCAATCGACAGGGACAACAGGATCTTTGAAGGATACTACCTAATGAGGTGCCCTCCTTCTCAAAGACACATTTGCTAAGAGTATGGCTTTTTTGAGCTTGGCTGCTGGAAGGTGGTTAGCCATCTGTCTCCCCAACAGCTGCTCCCACCACTCCCGTGGTAGGTGGTTTTTATGTACTGGTGAATATTTGTCTTGTGTTGGTTTTGCTCCTGGTTGAGTACTCCAACTCACCCTGGTCTTCCAATGGCTGCTGTTGGTCCTCAGCAGAGAACACACCCCTTTCTGGCTGTGAGGAAATGCCCTGGCTGGGAGGGAGGAGGATCAAGTGGGTTGTATGGATAATAGTCACCCTAAAGCTTGGGTTTCCGTCAAAGGTGTGCAGAGCACATAGTGGGAACAGCTTAGGTAGAGTTCCTCAAGGAGCACACCCCACACTGCTGCCTCAGTGGCTTGACTCCTTACCCGCTCTGTTTGAGACATGGTGTCACATAGCCAAGTATATATGGATACTCTGGCCTGGAACTTATATAACCAAGGGTGCCCCTGAACTTCTGATACACACATCTACCAATGCACTTGGGTTTTATGTGGTTCTGGGGACTAAACCCAGGACTTTGTGCTCTTACCAAGTTGCCCAGGTTGGCCTTGAACTCTTGTTCCTCCTGTCTCCGTCTCCCAAGTGCTGGAATTATAGGTGTGTATCACCATGCCTTACTTTGTTTTTTGTGCCAGGTTGAGAACCTTATGTTCACATTATTCCATAACTTCACCTTTTTCTTTTAGTCACCAGTCATACTTTTCAGCTGGGCATGGTGGCGCATGCCTTTAATCCCAGCACTTGGAATGCAGAGGCAGGCAGATCTCTGTGAGCTCTAGGACAGCCTGGTCTACAAAGCAAGTCCAGGACACCCAGGGCTGTTACGCAGACAAACCCTGCCTCGAAAAACCAAACCAAAAAAAAAAAAAAAAAATCACACTTTTCCAATTCGATATGTTTTACTGTGTCTAACACAGCTGGCTATGGAGGGGGTGGTGGTGGCCAGATTCACTGTAGCCTGGTAGCCAAACATGGGACAAGCAAGTGAAAGGTGTGCTTTATTAATACTTCAGGAGAGTCCTCATGGCATGCCTTCATGGAGGGCTGGTGAATGCCTGTGGGGATTTTCTTGATTGATGGTGTGGCAGGGCCCAGCTCACTGGTCTGTGCCACCCCTGGGCTGGTGGTCCTGGGTGCTATAAGAAGACAGAATGAGCAAGCCAGGAGGAGCAAGCCAGTAACCAGTGCTCCTTTTTGACCGCTCCATCAGCTCCTACCTCTAGGTTCCTGCCCTTGAATTCCTTGGGTGATGAACTCTAAGCTGTAAGATGAAATATACCCTTTCTTCCCCAAGTTGCTTTTAGTCATGGTGTTTTATCACAGAAATATAAGCACTAAGAAAATAGAAGTTGTGAGAATTATTATATTTCAAAGGATTCAGGCTGGGGAGATGACTCTGCTTAGGAGTGCTGACTACTCTTTCAGAGCACCAGGGTTCAATTCCCAGCACCTACATAGCACCTCACAACTGTCTATAACTCCAGTTCAGAGAATCAGATGCCCAGACATACAAGCAGACAAAACACCCATGCACATAAAAAAATCATTTTAGAAAATTAAGAAGGTGTATTGGTCAGGGTTCTCTAGAGGAACAGAACTGGTAGAATGAAATATATATATATGTATAAATATATACATGCATACATAAAAATAATCTATAAAAAATTTAAAAGATGTATTGGTCAGGGTTCTTTAGAGGAATAGAACTGGTAGAATTAAATATATGTATGTATATACATACATACATACACACTGGTAAATAAAAAATATATATACATACACACACACATATATGGAATCAGAGTGGCTTTCATACTGTGGTCTAGCTAGTCCAACAGTTACTACCTATGAACGGAAAGTCCAAGAATCCAGTAGTTATTCAGTCCATGAGGCTTGATGTTTCAGATTGTCTTTGGTATACACTGGAATCTTGAAGAAGTGGGCACTATTGCCAATGAAGGAATGAACTTGCCAGGAAGAGAAAGAGCAAGCAGGCAAAGAGAGCAAGCTTCCTTCTTCCATGTCCTTTATATAGACTGCCAGCAGAAGATGTGACCAGAATAAAGGCAGTTCTTCCCACCTCAAAAGATTTATTTTTAAAAATCTCTCCGTGGTGTACCCAGCTGCTTGGGTTTCAGGTAGTTCCAGATGTAGTCAAGTTGGCTAGAAAGACTAGCCATCTCAAGGGGTGTTGTGTTTTTTCCTCCCTCACATCTTATCGCTGTGACCTCAAGCAGAGTTTTAGGAGCTCCATTTTCATTCTGTCTAAATGCATAAGGTAATGTGTTAATTTGGGTGCTTCTTGTCTTTGGTTGTGTGAAGGTACATGAAGTTTAAAGCTCTACATGGCTGGCAAGAAATCATCAGGCAGGCAGCCACTGCTGCTTCTGGGACTGTTAGTCACTGTAGCTACCATCCACCTTGTTGCCTGTCCCTACACCAAGGTAGAAGAGAGCTTCAACCTACAGGCTACACATGACCTGCTGTACCACCAGCTGGACATAGACAAGGTGAGGCGCTGCTCTGAGCTGAGACTTACATTACTTCCCCAGCCTCTGCTCTGACCACTCTTTCTCTTACAGTATGACCACCATGAGTTTCCTGGAGTTGTCCCCAGGACGTTCCTTGGGCCACTGTTGATTGCAGTATTCTCCAGCCCTGTGGTTTATGTGCTTTCACTGTTGGAAGTATCCAAGTTTTATTCTCAGTTGATAGGTAAGAGCCTCACATGGGTGAGAACTATGACAATGTCACATGATCACAGGTCGGGTAGGGTAGGGACTGGCTGGACTCACTGTAGCCTTGCAGCGAGACTTGGGACGAGCAAGCAGTTGCTGAACCTTAGACTCCACTGAGGTCCTCATGACAGACATTTAGATGCAGGAATAGTGAAGGAGGTGAATACGACATCTGCAGCTCCTGCCTCAGCTGAGGGGCCTCGGAAACTCGCAGAGCCTGCACACTCCACAGGGAGTGTGTGGACAGACTTTGAGGTCTGAGGTTATCACACTGATCTTCACACAGAGCCCCTGGGCCCTTGTTTGTATCCATATGAGTAATTCTAAAGGTTTTCATTGATGCAGAAGATTTGTTCTTACTAGTAGGACACTACCATCCTTTAGCACAATACAAACCTTTAGCACAGGTTTATGATGTAATTATCAGACCAGAGCACTTAGCATTTTTGTTTCTTCACATACTTGTTTTTGGGGTAGTCAGAACACTGTGGCTCCTATTTTTATTTTAGTTTTATTTACATATTTGTTGTTGTTTTTGGTTTATTTTAAATCATGGTCTAATTATGCAGACCAGGATGGCCTAGGACTCAGTCCTCCTGCCTCGTCCTCTGAAAGCTGGGATGGCAGGTGTATGGCACCACACCTGGCCTCTCTGCAGATGTTTCAAAGTGAGTCCTTCATGGGTGAAAGACACATTGCTGTGCTGGAGATTTGAGCTCATCCCACTTCTATAACTGGTACCCATATCTTTAAAAAAACGTATATGAGTGTTTTGCAACATATATGTATGTGTCTGGTGCCCATGGTAGTCAGAAGAAGGGAACAGATTCTCTGGAAATGGAGTTACAGATGGTTGTGAGCCACTGTGTGGTAATGGGAATGGAACTCAGGTCCTCTGTAATGGCTCTGTAAGTGCTCTTAACTGGTAAGCCATCTCTCTGACACACACACCCCTACTTTTTTTTTTTTTGTGACAACATGGTCTCACTATGTAGTCCTGCCTATCCTAGAACTCTCTTTGTAGACCAGGCTGGCCTTGAACTCATAGAGATCCACCTGCCTCTGCCTCCTGAGTGCTGGGATTAAAGGCGAGCACCACTACACCTGACCATCACCCATATATTTTTTTATACTAGGTTAAGAACACTCTGTGCACACATTCTACCTGACACCTGTTTTAGCCAACAATCACACTTTTCGAATTCAGAAAATTTTACTGTGTCTATCACAGCTGGCCATAGTCAGGATTCAATTTGTCTCATGTATGTGGAAAGCTTTAAAAGCTTAATTCCTGAGGGACACTCAGCCTACTTCTCAGACTGATTAGGATGGGGAGACCTGCCACTGTCCAGGGAAGCTTGCAGGCCTCCCTGTGCTGTGGAGTTTTTTTTGGAGAGCTGTGGTGTGCTGGCTGCCTTTGCAGGTGACATTTCTTCCCTTGGCTGTTGTAAGCCTGGGATTGCTGATGATGCCAGCTCCTGGAAGAGGCCCAAAGAGTCCTCTCAGGACTGTGATAGCTATCCTAGAATAGCAGTTGTGTGATCAACTGTCCTTGTCCAGCACTCAGACAGAAGTTTGGGAAGATGGAAAAGCAGGAGGAGCCCTAAGATTCAGGTGACAGACTGATCAAATGGGACCTTGAAGGAAGTAAAAGAGCTTTGCCCGGCCACTGCACATAAGTGCTGGACGGGTTCCCTGGTAGCACTAGTCTAACCGAACATAGACCCTTGTGGACACAAGTCCCAGAGTGAGATACCTCTGCTTTGAGTCCAGTAGCATGCAGGAAGAGAGAAGAGAAGCCTAGTGCTGGGCAGCGTCCACTCTGAACACCTGGGTCAGGTTCGAGAAGTCTGCAGCTCCCATCCTGCCGTGTCCTCCAGCTTCTTGTGCCGTCACTTTAGGACTGGCCAGTGACTAATAAGGCTTGTCTTCTCTGAGGATATGTGGACTGGCCCTGTCCATGGGGACCTGCCTCACTTATCTTCCAAAGACCACTTGCTACAGGGACAATTCCCGTTCATGTTCCTGCCCCTGCAGATAGTGTTCCTACACATCGCCATCTGGATGCTTCACAGGGTTGGGTTTGAGTTGAATCTTCATCAGCACTGTCTTCCACTCCCACTAGCCTAGGGGTCTCTGGTTACCCTATCCTTCCAACACTGCTCTCCAGCTTTGCCCAGCATTCGGCAAACAGACACCCAGGCTTGTGAGGCTGAAAAGAAGTCAGGAGCTTGCATGGTGGAAGTCTTAGTGTAAACAAAGGCCCCAGGTCTCTAGTGGCCACTTTTGGTACCAAATGTGGCTCCCAGGTGGCACCTTGTCATGGACCTGTGCTGCCGGTGAAACGTGAAAAGCCCTGGCTTCATCATTTGTGTGTCCTGTGGGTTCACTTACATCGGTGACTTTGTTGCTCATTTTATTTAGTCCGAGGAGTCCTTGGGCTTGGTGTGATTTTTGGACTTTGGACATTACAAAAAGAAGTGAGACGACAGTTTGGTGCCAGGGCGGCTGCCATGTTCTGCTGGATATCAGCCACACAGTTTCATCTCATGTTCTACTGTACGAGGACACTGCCCAACGTGTTGGCCCTGGCTGTGGGTATGTAGCTTCAGCTAGGTGCACACAGTATTGCCCCACCGTCCCCAACCCATGGATTCCTCATAAACTGCTCAGGGTCTCTTGTTATCGAGGTAGGCTTCTCTGCACTCAGGGCTGATGCTTTCTAGAAAGCGCTACCCTGGAGCACCTGTGTGCCATGCCAGCAGGCATTCTGTCTAGGCAGGTAGGTTTCTCTGTGTGTTATTTGGTTTTTGGTGTTTTGAGACTTAGTCTCACTATGTAGTCCAGACTGGACTTGAATGCTAGATCCTCCTGCCTTAAACTCTGCAGTGCTGAGCACTCACAGCTTCCAGAATGATTTTTTTTTCCCAAGGGAGGGTTTCTCTGTATATCCCTGGCTGTCGTGGAACTCACTCTGTAGACCAGGCTAGCCTCAAACTCATGGAGATTCTCCTGTCTCTGCCTCCCAAGTGCTAGGATTAAAGGCATGTGCCACTGTATGCCCAGCTAGAGTAATTTTTTTTTTAAAGATTTTTGTGTGTATGAGAGTTCTGTATGTATTTATGCACATCATGTGGGTGTAATACCTTCAGAGGCCACAAGAGGCATCAGGTCATCTGAAACTGGAGTTACGAACAGTTGTGAGCTGCCGGGTGGGGGCTGGCTGTGGAACCTGGGTCTTCTGCAAGAGCAGTCAGTCTTTTAATTCCTGAGCTCTCACTCCAGCCTCCATATAGTGATTTTTGTGTGTGTTCTCTATAATAAGAAACCGAGTCCCCCTTATTGTGTTTGTTTTGTGTTTTGCAGTTTTACCAGCCCTCACAGCCTGGCTGCAGCATAGGTGGGCCCTCTTTGTGTGGCTCTCAGCCTTTGTCATTATCAGCTTCAGGGCCGAGCTGTGCATGCTGCTGGGCCTTATGCTGCTGCTGACCTTGTACCGGAGAAGAATGCCTGCGTCCAGACTGCTCCAGCATGCCATCCCAGCAGGGATCCTCTGTCTAGGCAAGTCGGCATCTCGGCTTTGTCTTTGTTTCAGTTTTGGGTTTTGGTATTTTGAGTCAGAATCCTACTGTCTTATTTACTGTTCTATGGTTGTGGTGACACGCTGTGACCAAGGCTGCTCCTAAAAGAAAACTTTTGATTGGGGCTGGCTTACAGTTTCAGAGGACTAGTCCACGATCACCATGGCAGAGCCATGGCAGCAGGAGGCAGGCAGGCATGGCACTGGAGCAGTAGCTGAGAGTTTACATCCTGATCTATAGGCAGCAGGCAGAGAGAGAAAGATTGAGACTGGGCCTTATGTGGCCTCATTTGAAACCTCAAAGCCCAGCTCCAGCGACACACCTCCAATAAGGTCACACCTCCTAATCCTTCCTAAACTGTCCACCAACTGGGACCCAAACATTCAAATTTATTAGCCTATGGGGGCCATTCTCATTCAAACCACCACACCCACTGTATAGCCCACACTGACCTCAAATTTGACCTCTTCTTGCTTTAGTCTCCACAGGGATAAAATTACAAGTGTTCCTGTTTGAAACTTGGTGTCTGCCTATAGCATCCAGAGGTTAATCTCAGTGTTGTTCATCAGAAGTTAGCTGCCACCTTGAGTTTGTTGTTGTTTTTGAGATATATTTATTTCTGTTTTATGAGTATTTTGCCTGCAGATCCATCTGCCCCTGCCTTCCTAGCACTTGGATTGAGAGCATGCGCCACCACACCTGACCCATGCTTGCTTTGTTTGTCTGTTTATGTGGGTCCTGGGGTAGAACTCAGGCCTTCCTGATTGCAAAGGAACCTCTTCGCTAAGCTGTTGCCTCAACCCTAGAGATTTGTTTCCTTGTTTATTACAGTGTGTGTGTGTGTGTGTGTGTGTGTGTGTCTGCACAGGAACCTGTGCACACCACAGTGTGCATTTGGAGGTCAGAGTACAACTTGTGGGAGTCACTTCTCCTTCTTCCATGTAGGTCTCAGTGACTGAACTCAGGTTGTCAGGCGTTTCAGCAAATGCCTTTACCTACTGAGTCATCTCACTGGCCTCCAAAAAAAAGTTTTAATATATATACACACACACACACACACACACACACACACACACACACACACACACACGTCTCTGTGTGGGAATATGTGTGTGTGTGATTGTAGGCACCCGTAGAGTCTATCTAGAAGAATATGTTGTGTTTCCTGGTACTGGAGTAATAGGCAATTGTGAGCCTTCCCTGGTGGGTTCTGAGAACTGAACTTGTGTCCTCTGAAAGAGCAGTATGCACTCTTGACTTCTGAGTCATCGCTCCAGCCCCATTTTTTTAAAGACGTCTTCTTGATGATCTGAACTTTGGCAGCAGTAGAGCGTCTCAGTTCTGTCTCTAGAGGTGGCTTCTACTTAGAAGCCTGGAGGGCAGTGTGTCAGGTATCAAGATACAGATGGGAAATGGTATCACACACCACCAGCTCCTTTTATGGGAAGCTGCTGGCAGTTTCTGTGGCCATGTAGCCACTTTGTGGGGGTAGCTAAGCACAGTGCACATGTGGGTTGATGTTGACCATATTCCTTACTGGGGACACTTCTGTTCTGTTATTAGGGCTGACGGTTGCTGTGGACTCATATTTCTGGCGATATCTTGTATGGCCAGAAGGAGTGGTGCTTTGGTACAACACTGTCCTGAACAAAAGTTCCAACTGGGGCGTATCCTTTCAGTATTAGAATAGGAGTGCACGGGCTAGTCAGCCCCATGACCCCAGCCTCTATCCCCTGTCTCCCTGTCAGCCAACTGGTCCGGCACAGGTAGGGTGGCTGTCTGAGAGTCAGGGCAGGAGCTTCTCCTCTGGCTTACACCTGGGACTCTCTGACCCTGTGGCTTATACTTGGGACTCTCTGACCCTGTGGCTTACACCTGGGACTCTCTGACCCTG
>CAJQZJ010031773.1:1698317-1737002 GCA_907164525.1 Lophiomys imhausi
TGGGACTCTCTGACCCTGTGGCTTACACCTGGGACTCTCTGACCCTGGGTGGTGCTGAGGCCCATGCTGCCTTCTACTTGTCCTCTGGCAACATCGCCTTAAGAATCACCTAGTCTTACCCATAGTCCACAGGGTAGGCTGCTTTTTAAAACATTTATCACAGAGAACTTCAGATGGACTCATGGTAAGAAAGGGAAGCATAGCTGTGTCTTTTGGCATAACTGCTTTCAGGGCCACTTCAGCCTGTCTGCTGTACCATCCTAGTTCCATTACTTGGACAGTAACTCACTCTTACATACTTGTGCCTCCTTAACCCCAACCTGAAGACCTCCCCACTGCTATGGTATTTCTACTCTGCCCTGCCCCGAGGCCTGGGCTGCAGCCTTCTCTTCCTACCCCTGGGTGCAGTGGACAGGAGGACCCGTGCCCTGGCCCTGCCAAGCCTGGGATTCGTGGCTTTGTACTCTCTCCTCCCACACAAGGAACTGCGGTTCATCATCTATACCTTCCCTGCACTCAACATCATGGCTGCCAGAGGCTGCACCTATGTGTGAGGACTCATCCTGGAGACACTTGTCTGATTGTTCATTCTGACTGTTTTCTGGGGTGCTGGTTGGAATTACCTGGTTGATAGGTGTTTTTAAAGTTTTATTAGAAATCGATTTGCCAGGCTGAGAAGCACATGCCTTTGATCCCAGCACTTGGGAGGCTAAGGCAGGTGAGTCTCTGTGAGTCTGGGGCTAGTGTGGTCTATATAGTGAGACCTTGTCTCGAAAAAGAAAAAAAGGAGCAAGTTTGCCAGTTTAACGTGAGTAGAGTTCTTTTGTTTTAGAAGCAAAGGAATTTATTAAGTAAAAAAAAAAAAAGTATTTGGTTTATTAAGAAAAAAAAAGGTACAGACTTAAATCCAAGAACGCATTGAGTGTCCTTGTCACTTGAGCAGATTTTTGACAGATCAGATGTCTGTGGTCCTCTGTGCAGCAGGCCTCTGCGCAGTATTCAGTGCCTCTTGCGGTGTTTGTGAATCTTGCTTCTGTCTCTACCCCAGCACCTTGCTAACTGTCCCAGAGCTGGTCATGGGAGAGATGGCCAAGGCTGGCCTTCAAGGCTGGGAGGTGGCTGGTCCTGGGTAGGCTCCAGGGCTCTGAACAATGGATCAGGTGGAGGGTGTTGTTGGTCCAGACTGGTGGATGGCTGGAAGGTATTGGTCCTGGCTGTGGATGGCTCGAGAAGATGAGGTGGTACTTTTGGTTCATTGTGGGGACTCAGGGAGTCTGCGGCTTGGGCTCATGTGGAAGATGGTGTGGGAGTTGCTGGGGACAGGAACAGCTGGTGATACAGATGCAGGGAAGATGAGAGACAGTGGGTGATGTGCCTGGTGGTCCACAGGTAATGCGGGCAGCTGACAGGCCATGAGGAGGGTTATCTGGACTGAGTGTGGGTAGCTCATAGTGTTATGGGCTCCAGAGACCTAGGAGGTCCACTCTACCCCTTTCCTCATCTAGATATGGGGAGTACCCTGGGGGCCAAAGCAGGAGGGCCATGTTCAGTACTCACCACTTTGTGGAAACAGAACTGCTGGGGCTGGCTTGTAGTGCTGAGGGGCAGAGTCAGAGTTCTTGGAGGGTTGGCTGGTCCCAGGTGGGTCAACGGTTTTAAAATTTGGTTGGTAGTGGCTGGAGAGATGGGTCAGTGGTTAGGAGCACTGGCTGCTCTTCCAAAGGACCCTGTTTCAATTCCCAGCATCCACATGACAGCTCACAACTGTCTGTAACTCCAGTTCCAGGGGATCTGACACCCCTGCATGCAGATATACAGAACACCAATATACATAAAAATAAATAAATAAATTTTAAAAAAGAAAAAAAATTAGTTGTTATGCTATATTTTAAAGGACCGAGAGCAAATGTTTCCTCTCTGTGGGGTCAGTCCCTGTCACAGTTGCTAACTGCCATCGTTGTTTAAGGTTAGCCTCAGAGGACCGACAGTAAAAACAAAGGCAGTGTCATGTCCCATCAATGCTTTTTAACAATATACCCTTTAAAGACACTGAGGCAAAACAAAGAGAACCCAGAGTTTATTTGGGGTGATCTGAGCTGCAGCTCTGAAACTAGGGTTCAAGCTGACGTGTGCAATGGTCTTATAGATCCAATCAGGTCTTAAAGGCATAAACCTCAGGGGAGATGGGGATGGCATTCATTGTCTACAGCGATCTACTGAGCAGGTGTAGTAGTGGCTCACACCTATAATTTCAATACTTGGGAACACCAGCTTGAGCCATCCCAAGCTACATAATGAGTTTCAGATCATCCTGAGCTATAGTATGAACCTTTCTCAAAAAGAAAAATCAGGAAAAGGGCTGGGGATGAAGCTCAGTTTGCAGAGTTCCTGCCCAGTATGCACAGAGCTCTCTATTCAGTCTCCACCACATCAGTTAGGTGCAGTTGTATTTCAAGATTGGCCTGGACTACATGAGACCTTTTCTAAACAAACAAATAAATAAATGGGTTTAAAATAATCTAGATCAATGCAGGTGAGTAGCAAACTGACTTAGACAGGATGACTTATCAAATACATGTAAAGCTGTTCCTAAAAAGTGACACAGAAAACTAAAGATAAAGCCATTCAGACCGGTGAGACGGCTCAGTGGTTAAGAACACTGGCTGCTCTTCCAGAGGTCCTGAGTTCAATTTCCAGCAACCGCATGGAGGCTCATAACCATCTATAACCTGATCTGATGCCCTCTTCTGGCATACAGGTGTACATGCACACAGAGCACTCATACATTAAACAAAATACATAAATAAATTTTGTTGGTTTTTTTTTTTTTTCAAGATAGGGTTTCTCTGTGTAGTTTTGGCTTTCCTGAAACTCTCTCCGTAGACCAGGCTGGCCTCAAACTCAGACATCCATCTGCCTCTGCCTCCGAGTGCTGAGATTAAAGGCTTGTACCACTACTCCAAACATATAAATAAATACTTTAAAAAAAAGACACACCTGTAATCAGGAAGCCAAGGAATGGGTAGCATGGGTAAGAGTGCTTGCTCTACAAGCATGAGGATCTGCATTCAGACCCTCAGCACCTGTGCAACCTGTAACTCCAGCACTATGGTAGTGGTGATGGGGGACAGAGGCAGGTGGATTGCTATGACTCAGCCTAATTGAAAAAAAAAAAAAAAAGGCAGACTCCATGTCCAGTGAGAGACTCTATCTCAGCTGAGTGAGACAGAGAGGGACAGAACAGACATGTGGTGTCCTCTGGCATCTGCACATGACACCTGGATGCATGCACTTGTGCACAAGGGTGTACACACATACCACACTCATCCCCCAACAGAAAATACCACCCCTCGACCCAACCAGAGTCAGTCTTGGAAAGGAAAGGAGTTAGGGTGAGCCAGTCCCAGGGTCTGGTGCAGGGTTGGGCTGTTCTCAGCAGGGTTGGGCTGTTCTCAGCAGGACCTGGTGCAGGGTTGGGCTGTTCTCAGCAGGACCTGGTGCAGGGTTGGGCTGTTCTCAGCAGGATCTGGTGCAGGGTTGGGCTGTTCTCAACAGGTAACCACAGGGTGTGTGAGTTTTGGCCTGGAGGAGTCCGAGAAAGATACCTCAGTACAAGGCACCTTGTTGAAGTGTGACTCCCAGTCTTCTGTCTGGCATTTTGGAAGCCTTGATTTGCTTTGTGTAATTTGTTTATACACAGCAGTAGCAAGTGTGAGCTGGACTTCTGCTCTAAGCAGTAATGGGGATCCATTTTAAATGTTCCTTTAAAAAGCTAGTATAAATTTGAATTTGTATTTTGAGTGGAAATTTGAAGTTTATTTTTCTAATAATTTATTTTCATTTTTAATGTACATTGGTGTTTTGCCTGCATTATGTCTGGATGAGGGTGTCAGATCCTTTGGAACAGGAATTATAGACAGTTGTGAGCTGCCATGTAGGTGCTGGGAATTGAACCCAGGTCCTCCAAATGAGCAGCCAGTGCTCTTAACTGCTGAGCCATCTCTCCAGCCCCTAAATTTGAAAATTTTAAATTACTATGTGTATGTATTATTGGGGGGTGTGTACACATGCCATGACATGAATGTGGAAGTCAGAGGTCAAATCTGTGAAGTCAGTTCTCCTTTCCACCTTTATGTGGGTGCTGGGGGTGTCAGTCAAGCAGCCAGGCCTACATGGCAAATGCCTTTCTTTACCCACTGAGGTAGCTCATTGGCCCCTTTTGTTCATTTTGAGAGTCTTGCAATTTTTTATTAAAAATAGTTTCAAAGCCCTTTTGTTCTTTGGGTGATTATCTGGATGTAGCTTTGATTAACTTAACTGCTTTTGTAATGACTTGGTGAAGTTGGAGTAGGTTGATGTTCTGCTACTACTTTTCTTAGATGTGATTGGATATTCTTGCCACCATATGCTTTTCATTGAATATCATTCTTTTTTCAGCCTGAATAACTATAAAAAGTCCTGGCTGTACAAGGTGGGAACTCTGCTCGTGATAGGACACATCATGGTAAATGCAACGTATACAGCCACATCCCTCTATGTGTCCCATTTCAATTATCCTGGTGGTGTTGCGATGCGGAAGCTACATGAGCTGGTGCCGCCCCAGACAGGTTGGTACAGGGTGCTCCTTGAGGACCAGCCTGGTCCTGAGTGAGCTGCCCATGCTGGCTTCTAACTGAGATTCGGTTTTCTTAGATGTCCTTCTGCATATTGATGTGGCTGCTGCCCAGACAGGTGTGTCGAGGTTTCTACAGACCAACGATGGCTGGAGGTTTGTTTCTGAAGTGTTATAGCTGCAGGTGGAGCTGCTGCTCACAGAGGCCACCTGTGTCACTTCAGTGGCACCTAGGTGGGAGGGGAGTTGGTGTGAGACACAGTCAAAGCTGAGTGCAGGGGTGACAGGTGGCTTTCTCTCCCAGGTATGACAAGAGGGAAGACGTGCAGCCAGGAGCAGTGGGCATGCAGGACTACACGCACATCCTCATGGAGGCAGCGCCTGGGCACCTGGCCCTCTACAGGGACACACACCGTGTCCTGGCCAGTATTGAGGGCACTACAGGTGTGAGCGTGAATCTGACGAAACTGCCCCCCTTTGATGTCAACCTGCAGACAAAACTGGTGCTTCTGGAGCGGCTTAGGCCAACCTGAGAGGAAGGAGCTCTTCAGGAGCATCAAGTGTGGTCACCTTCTACCTCCATGAAGACAATTCAGGAAAACCGCCAGGGACTTCCAACGTGCCTGGTGTCAGCCTGCAGCAGGCTGGGCCCTGCCATAACCTCACCTAGGACACAGGGCCGAGAACGTGGAGCCAAGGACCTACCACCAGCTGTGATAGTGGCCTGCTCAGACCTGTCTTCCGTGGTTAGATGGCCCATGGGAATATTTATATTCACCCTAGGATCCATTCACAACTAAGAGGGCATGGTGAGCCAGGCTAGAACACCCTGCCGTTCTAGCTCCACAGTGACTCTCAATGTGTATTTCCTGCCCCTGAGCCACACTGGTTGCCCATGGCTTCAGGAGACCACAATATAAACCCAGATCTTCAGCACAGGGTAGACAGACAACACCCATTATTGCAGCTATTATAGTCCAAAGCATGTTATCTCCATTTCAGATTAAATGGAGATACATCTGTTCATAAAAAAAAAACAAATAAAAATTATGTTTGCTTATATTGTATCTTGTTATGTGGTTACTTCTGGAGACAGTCTCTGCCCTGGTTTCACAGTAGGGGCCACTGGCTCTGTCACATTACTAAACACTCATTTATGAGGTGTGACAGTGCCAGTCATACAGATGACAGATGATGTCTGCACATCATGCATCCAATATGCAGGCACATACCACACAAAGTCATGTGTGTATGCAGATACCACACATGCACAGCCTAGACAGTACATATCTGCACAGTATGCTCCACAGTTATAAGGTTGTGCCGTGTGTGTGTGTGTATGCTGTGTTCAGATGTATGCAGGTGCATGTGTATAACAAGGTGACTTTTATTTATTTTTGTACTATATTATACAGTCTAATTATTTAAATATTAATACTTCTACCTCCCTTCCCCCCCAACACTATGCAGGAGAGAAAGAAGGTTAAAGGTGAAAGGGGACGTGGTTCTCTTAAGGCTACTTCCTGCTGATTAGGGTCGTTAGGTTCCTTGGGGGTAATACCAGTCTCAGCAGAAGTCCAGCAAACCAGGAGTCAGCAGCAGGAAGAACAAGCAGCAGTTTAGGGGAGCACCAGTAGGTGGGAGAGCAGCAACCTCTTTCTAATTTGTAGCCCTTTCCTACTTCTTTGTAGAGCCTTTTCTCTGACTTCTTTGGAGAGCCCCCTTCTCCTGGGACTCTGGCTTTTTATGCCTTTCTCAAGTCCTCTGAGTTAAACTTGCTCAGCTAGCTCACGAGACAGCCAATACTTTACACTTATGTCTTAAGCAGCCTTACACCTGAGATTAAACAAAAACATTGTCATAATTGGTTTTTTTAATAAACTCATACCACGCATGTGGGTTAAGGCTAGGGGACAATCTTGGGTTTTGTTCCTCAGGCATCATCCAGTTTTTCTGTTTTCTGGCAAGTGAGCCCCAGGGACTTGCCTGTTTCTGCCTCCCAAGTGCTGGAATTGCAAGGATATACTACATGCTTGCCTGGGTTGGTTTGTTTTAACCCAAGTAGTTCTATGGGTTGAACTCAGGTCACCATGCTTACAAGGCAAGCAGTTTACCGACTGAGATATAATACCCTAGCTGTTTGTAAATCTTTGAGAGCAGTGGTTTGAAGCACAGCCTTTGGCCTGTGCCAACTTACAGATGCAGACTTCTCTGCACACAACCATGTCATGCACCATAGATGTTTATCAGTGCAGTCTTGTGCGGTGGCTGAAGGGCAGGCTTCAGACTTCAGGTCGCCTCCCTGACTCCTAGCCAGTATTTCAAACAGAGGTCCCCAATGGGAGCTCTGTCACATGGTGCTTACCTTGTGACATGCTCCTTTCAGCATTTCCAGGTGTCTAGCACTCCCAGGTATGTGTCCTTCTGGGCCTGTGGGATTAGCCAGGTCTCAAGTGTCCTGGCTCCTTTTGGTAGAGCATGGCTTTAGGCTGAGATCTGAGGCTGGGTGTCCTTATTGCCCTTGTGGTGTCTGCTCTTAGGCCCTTCCTGTAGACAGATTAGGAAGTACAAGCATGCCTATATGTGCACACATGTAAACGTGAACATATATGAACAGTCATGGACCATATCTATACTACTTGTTTTGTGGGACCTGGGCTTGAATCCAAGGCCTCATGCATACTAGCCTATCATGTACCACTCAGCCCAAATACCCATACAATTCATCCCCCACCATGGAGTTCTTGTCATTCTTCATGCCACAACTCTGCGACCCCCCTTCCACAAAGAATGCAGGTTCTAGGCACTGTCCATACTTTTGGTACTTTGTTCAACAACAAAATACACATTAGGTAGTTCTGGAATTGTTCAGTATGCTGCACATGCCTTTAATTCCAGCAGTTGGGAGGCAAAGGCAGGCGGATCTCTGTGAGTTAGTTCAAGGCCAGCCTGGTCTACAAAGAGAGTTCCAAGAAAGACAGGGCTGTTACACAGAGAAACCCTGTCTTGAAACCCCTCCACACCAAAAAACCAAACATGTTTGTTCATAGAGGCATATGAATAAATTACAATACACAGCTGTAACGAATAATGTAAAGTAAACTCACTCCTATCTGATACACCTGGGAGGAGGGCCACAAAAGCACTTCCAAGAACAATTCTGTGTTTTTGAAGAATCTGGGATCACAAGACTCTTGCCTTGGAGTTTTCTCACAAGCACTCAGAATTCCCCTCTCATGCCTCCACTCTTGGATTGTGTTTGGATACACCTCCTCCCCTCTTTTTGGTCATTAGTGTCATTGTTTCTGTTTATATTTGTAAAGACAGGCAGAGATATACTCCTTTTTTATTTTATTTTTTTTGAGACAGGGTTTCTCTGTGTAGACCTGGCTGTCCTGGACTCCCTCTGTAGACCAGGCTGGCCTTGAACTCACAGAGATCAGCCTGCCTCTGCTTCCCAAGTGCTGGGATTAAAGGCATGCGCCATCTTGCCCGGCACAGAGACACACATTTTTTTTAAACATTTTTTTATTTATTATGTATACAGTATTTGCTCTACATATATGACCGGGCAGATCTCAATGTAGATGGCTGTGAGCCACCATGTGGTTGCTGGGAATTGAACTCAGGACCTTGGGAAGAACAGCCAGTGCTCTTAACCTCTGAGCCACACCTCTCCAGCCCGAGACACACATTTTATTTCTCTTTCTGTAGATGGCTTTTGTTATGTACCGGATCTCTGGAAATCCTGCATTCGTGCATGGAACTCCACTAGGCAAGGTAAGCTTGTGGCTTATGTAGATTGTCCTCTGTATTTAGTGAATTTCTAGCCTTTTGTAACTCAGTGCCTCAAAGGATAACCTTGTGGGACATACTGTTTGAGGTGTGTCTTCAGGTTGAGGTAGACTGGAGAATGCTGGGCAGAGGGCAATTCCGTGCTGTGTGTGTCCTACCACCAGGGGCCTTTGGTGTGGCTGTCATTTTGGTGTTCTTCAACTTGCAAAGCAGACTGTCTTGAGTTTCAGGAAGATTCTTTGAATTGTCTGTTTGTACCTTTGTCCATTTCTCTAATGGCTTTTAGGTTATTTTCTTCCACATTATAAATGATATGATTAGAAGTCTTTTATTTCCCATGGTTAATGAGTCCTTCACCCTGTCAATCTAGCCCCTCTAGGAAGGGGCTGTCTGGTTCCTGGATGCTTCTGCTTGCTAGTGTCTGGGTGTACACCATCAGCCTTCTCCTGTATGCAGAGTGAACCTTGTTTCCTGTCTACCCAGGGTGCAGCTGTGCTTCCTGTATCCTCAGGTTAGGGCTATGCCTCCTCTATGCCCAGAATGCGGCTGTGCTTCCTGGGTACTCAGCTCTTCCTGTGCAGTATTTTCCTGTCAGTTTTTGTTCATCTGGAAGTAAGAACATTTCTCTCTGCCAAGCATGATTCATGGGAAACTCACATTAATTTGCTGGGATTATACTTACACTCAAATACACTTTGCTTAGGATGTAGGCACAGCCTGATGCTAATGAAGTTTCCCTGAGAAGACAAAGCAGTTCCTCTCCTGTGCCTGCGCGTTCTTTAAGTTTATCAGGATGATTTACCCATTTTTTTTCCCATGCCAGTTTGAATGTGTGTTATTAAAGTTATTCCTAAGGGTTTATATTGTTTTGTTGCTATTGTAAAGTTTTCTCAATCATCATGCTATCTCACTGGGTTATTTCTATGTATGAACTTGTGGGGTTTTTTCTTACTAAGATATGTACATACACTTTTCCAGTTTGGGCTGCAAGGTTATGTCTGTGTGACATCACATTTAGGCTGTAGCGCTGTTTTCCAGATGTATTTACACTTGGCCGCCCCTCACCCTGAACTTAAGGGGACATTACAGTGCCCTTTCTAGGATGGGATATAAATAATATATAATATAGCATCTTTTGTGCTGCAGCTCTTCTTTCATGTGATGTGTTCTCATTTGATTTCTAGTGCTGTGATAAAGATTACTAAAAGCAACTTGGGGAAGAAAGGGTTTATTTCATCTTACAACTCCCTTTTTTGTTTGTTTGTTTTGTTTTTCTAGACAGGGTTTCTATGTGTAGCCCTGGCTGTTCTGGACTCACTCTGTAGACCAGGCTGGCCTTGAATTCAGAGATCCACCTGCCTCTGCCTCCCAAGTGCTGGGATTGAAGGCGTGTGCCACCACGCCCAGAAATTACAGACAGCTGTGAACTGCCATGTGGGTGCTGGGATTTGAACCCAGGTCCTTTGGAAGAGCAGCCAGTGCTCTTAACTGATAAGCCATCTTTCCAGGCCTCATCTTACAACTCTTAAGGTCACACCAAGAGAAGTCAGGACAGGGCAAGAACCTGGAGGGCAGAGGCCATGGAGGAATGCTGCTTACTGACCTGCTCCCCATGGCTTGCTTACATTGCTTTCTTACACCACCCAGGACTACCTGCCCAAGGGTGGCACAGCTCCAAGTGAGCTGGGTTCTCCAACATCAATCATTAATCAAGAAAATTCCCTATAGACTTGCCTACAGGCCATCTGATGGAGGCATTTTCTCAGTTGCGGTTCCTCTTCCCGGATAACTCAAGCTTGTGTTAAACTTGAGGACAGTGATGTTTCTGAGATTCTTCAGATGTATTTTGTTCCTTTTGTCTCTGAGATAGCTTCACACTGAATGGACATACCGTAATCTGCTTGTCCACCCATCATTTGATGACTGAGTTGTTGCCAGTTTCTGGCTATTGAAGATGTTGGTGTGAATGTGTGCACGTGTGTTTGACATACAAAAAAAGTAGATATGTTTCCATTTCTACAAGGTAGATGCCTCATAGAAGAAATGCTGAGTCAGGATATGAGTGTCTTTAAAGTGGAATGCCATTATTTCAGATACTATTGCACCAATTTATGAAGCCCAGGGTAACACCGGATGTGCATGGTGTATAATGGTCCAATCAGAGTAGTATTTCTCTTCCCTTAAACATTTAGTGTTCCCACCAGTGGTGTAGAATATGTAGCTTATTTTTTGCATTTTGGCCAAAAGTGGTGGTGTAATTGGAACACAGTCCATGAATGGAGTTGTGCGAGAATTCTGAGTCCTTGTGAGAGCACTCCAAAAAAAAAAACAAGAGTCTTGTGACCCCAGAACACAGAATTGTTCTGGGAATGTGTTTCCTCCCAGGTGTAGCTGATAAGAGTGGGTTTACTTGAGAACTTGAGATTACTCATTATTGCTGGCTGCTGTTATTCAATTAAATGCTTAACCTATCCTTTATATGCCTCTATGAAAAGAATATGCTTTTGCCACATGCTGCTTGTCCTTGTGATTGTATAGAGCTTGAACTCATGAGAGCTTTACCCACGTGACCTTTCTTAACCTCAGAGTATAACTTGTCTAGGGCTATAAATAAAGTTGTCTATTGCATAAGTCTTTAGTCTGCCTCATGTATAAGCTCCCTCCTTCCAGGTCCCACAGCCTCTAGAGCAGTGGCAGTGATGGCCTCTGACAGGGGTGCAGTGGCATGTCACAGGGATGCAGTGGCATGTCACAGGGATCTGAATTGCACTTACCTGATGACTATTTTGTGTGTACAATGGACATGCAGGCATCTTTTTCTGAAATATCTGTTCAAATATTTTGTACATTAATATTTTTGCCTTCATTGCAGAACTGTGTTCTGGATATAAACCTTAGTGTTTTGTTTTGTTTTTTATAAAACTTATTTAACATATGAAAACACTCTATCTGCATGTACACCTGAAGGCCTGAAGAGGGCATCAGATCCCAGTATAAATGGTTGTGAGCCACCATGTGGTTGCTGGGAATTGAACTCTGGACTTCTGGAAGAGCAAACAGTGCTCTTAATTGCTGAGCCATCTCTCCAGCCCTAAACCTTAGTGTTTTTGTTCTGAAGCTCTGCCTATTTTTTGAAGTGGGGACTTTCACCTCACCAGCTGGAACCCTGCTTAGAAACTTCTCTCCAGTCGAGTCTACAGAGGAGGAGCAGGCCAGGCCAGGCTCATCTGCACACAGTGCTTGCTGGCTTGATCCAAGTTAGTAAAGACCTGGCTTCAGCCAGCTATGTTGCTCATGAGAATGGCTCCATCCGTGTACACGTATTCACATGCAGATGCATGTCCAGAGTATATCTGTACTTTGAGATGGAATTGTATGAAGTAGGACATGAGGATGTCCACCTTGACAGTCAACACCAAATTGTCTTCCAAAGAAGTTATACATTTCTATCCTGATCAAGAGCACACAAGAAATTCCTTTATCCACATCCTTATAAGCATTGGATACTTTTTTCTTTCAGTCATTTTGGTAGGCACATTTTTCCTTTCCTAAATTTTCATTATAAAAGTTTTCACCATATAGAGAAGTTGACAAGAGGGGCTAGGGCCGGGTGGTGGTGGTGCACACCTTTAATACCAGCAGAGGCAGGCAGGTCCCTGAGTTCAAGGCCAGCCTGGTCTACAGAGAATGTTCCAGGACAGCCAAGCCTATACAGAGAAATTCAGTCTCAAAAACCAAGAACAAACAAACAAAAGGGACTAGGGAAATATCTCAGGGTAAAGTGCTTGCTAGGATGCCAGGGTCTCAATATATAGCCCTAGCTGGCCTGGAACTCACTGTGTAGACAAGACAGGCCTCAACCTCACAGAGATCTGCCTGCCTCTGTTTCCCTACTTCTGGTATTAAAGACGTGCACTGGGGGCTGGAGAGATGGATGTTTGGTTAAGATCACTGGTTGTTCTTCTAGAGGACCAAGGTTCAATTCCCAAGACCCACATGGTGGTGGCTCACAACCAGTTGTAACCCCAGTTCCAGGGGATCCTACACTGCTTCTGTCCTCTGCAGGTACCAGGCACCCACAGATAGACATCCAGGTAAAACGCCCATATACATAAAATTAAAAAACTTTTTGGAAGTTGCTAAGAAACCTTTAAAAATTAATATATGGTATGTGCCACCATCCCTGACACTCCATATACATACATATATACATACATACATACATACATTCATACATACACATATATATATATACATATATAGCACACATACAAATATACATATATATATTTATCTAGATTCTGCATATAAAAGAAAAATGTAATATTCTTTTGAGTCCAACTTATTTCTCTTAATGTAATCTCTAGTTTCATCTATTTTTTTTCTTTATTTTGGTTTTTCGAGCAGGGTTTCTGGATGTATCACTGGCTGTCCTGGGCTCACTTTGTAGACCAGGCTAGTCTTGAACTTACAGAGATCAGCCTGCCTCTGCCTCTCAAGTGCTGGGATCAAAGGCGTGTGCCACCATGCCTGGCTCCATCTATTTTCTTACAAATTACATAATTTTGTTCTTTGTGGCTGAATAAAATTCCAATATGTGTGTATATATACATATATGTCTCACATGTTCTTTATCCACTCATCCATTGGTGGGCTCCTGGGCTGACTCCATGGCTTGGTTGGGAAGAGTGCTGTATAAACATGGTCGTACAGATGTCTCTGAGGTAGGGTGACTTACTATATGGGGTATATACCCAGGAGTGCTATAGCTGGGTCATACGCTAGTTCTATTTTTAGTTTTTCCAGGAACTCCCATACTGATTTCCACAATGGCTTGGCCATTTGTGTCATTGTCACACAAATTACCATCACCTGTGAAGAGGGAACTTTAATTGAGGAATTGCCTCCACCAGACTGGTCCGTAGGCAATCCTGTGGGGCATTTTATTGATTAATGATTGGTGGGAGGGCTCAGCCCACTTGGGTTGTATAAGAAAGCAGGGAGCGCCGGGCGGTGGTGGCGCACGCCTTTAATCCCAGCACTTGGGAGGCAGAGGCAGGCGGATCTTTGTGAGTTCGAGGCCAGCCTGGTCTACAAAGCGAGTCCAGGACAGCCAGAGATATTCAGAGAAACCCTGTCTCGAAAAACAAAACAAAAACAAAAACAAAAAAAAAAGAAAGCAGGGAGCATTGTGTGTGTACTGTGGATGGCAGATCTGGAGAAGTGGAACTGCCCAAAGCCTTCGGAGTCCAGACAACCCTGAGTGAACCTAAGACACTGGAAACTAGGCAATTTGCTGTTGGAGCTGTAATCTGGTTTTGCTTTGCTTTGTCTATAGCTGTGTCCTGGTTCTTCCCTTTTGGAAAAAGAAACTTTTTGATTTACAGAATCCACAGTTGATACACTTTGGATTCTTTTATTTTTATTTTTTAAGATTTATTTATCTAATGTATATGGGCACTTTGTTTCCATACATCATCAAGCAATTGTGAGCTGCCATGTGGGTGCTGGGAATTGAACTCAGGACCTTTGGAAGAACAGTGAGTGAATGCTCTTAATCAGTGAAACATCTCTCCAGCCTGACTTTGGATTCTTTTTGTTTTGGTTTGGTTTGGTTTTTGAGTTTCGAGACAAGGTTTCTCTGTGTAGCCCTGGCTGTCCTGGACTCACTTGTAGACCAGACTGGCCTCAAACTCACAAAGATCCGCCTGCCTCTGCCTCCTAAGGGCTGGGATTAAAGGCATGCGCCACCACGCCCGGCTCTGACTTCGGATTCTTAAACACCTTCAACTTTTTAAAGTGTTAAAATTTTTAAAAGACCGTAGGATTTAAGGGAAAGAAGTTTCTTAAATTGTGAGTGGTGTGTGTGTGTGTGTACCCAAAGTGTCCTCAGAAGCTAGAAGAATTGGCCCCTCTGAAACTAAATTACAGACAAGTTGTGAGCCACCTGATTTAGGTGCTGAAAATTGAACTCAGGTCCTCTGGAAGAGCAGTTCATGCATGCTCTTAGCTGCAGAGCCATATCTCTACATTCAGACTATAGGACTTTTAATTAAAGTTATGCAACATTGTATATTGTGATATTAACATGTAATTTTGGGGATAATGAAGAAAGGAAAAGTTATGACTTAATAGTGATGTGTTTGTGTTTCAAGTTGACAAGGAGTCAATTGTACTGGCTAGAATTTTCCAATTTTACACAAACTACAGTCACTTTTGAATAGAGAATCTCAATTGAGGAATTGCCTCAATCAGATTGGCCTGTGGGGCATTTTCTTGATTGAAAATTGATGTGGATGGGCTGGTCGCTGGTACTAGATGCCTTTAATCCCAGCACTCGAGGAAGGCAGAGGCAGGAAGATCTCTTTAAGTTTGAGGCCAACCTGGTCTACAGAGTGAGTTCCAGGACAGCCATGGCTGCACAGAGAAACCCTATCTAAAAAAACTGATGTGGAGGAACCCAGCCCACTGTGGGCAGTACCACTCCTGGGCGAGTGGTCCTGGTTTATAGAAGAAGCAGTCTGAGGGAGCCTTGGAGAACAAGCTAGTATGGAGCACTCCTCCATGGTTTCTGCTTCAGGTCTTGTAGTGAGTCCCTGCCCTGACTTCCGGTCAAAACAGATTGTAATGTATAAGCCAAGTAAGTCCTGTGCCCCAGGGTGCTTTTGGTCAGTGTCTTATCAAAGTGACAGAGAAGCAAACTAGAACAGTAGCCTCAGAAGCTGGCTTTCCATCAGCCCAGCAGTGTGTGAGGCTACTCCCCCATCCCCACACCCACCCTCCCTTCAAGCCAGTATTTGTTTTTTTCTTGAGGGTGGCCAATTCTGACTGGATGGGATGGAATCTGAATGTACTTGGACTTGCATTTCCCTGGTGGCTAAGGAAGTTGAAGTTTTTCATCTAGTTATTGATCATTTGTACTTCTTTCTTAGAACTATCTAATTATTTGACCATTTGATCTATCATTTATTTTGTGGTTTTATATTTTGAGATTAATCTCCAACCAGTCGAACAGCTGGCAAAGACATTGTAGGACTCTGTAGGTTGTCCTTTCATTGTGGTAGTTGCTTGCTGTATAGGAGCTCTTTCATTTTGTGCAAACCCATTCACAGTTCTTGCCATTATTCCTGGCCTTGTGGAGTAGCTTTCAGAAGATGCTTACCTGCACTTACGTGTATTTTGGAGCATTTCTCCTGGTTCCCACGAGCAGTTTCAGTGTTACTGGTCTTACATTAAGGGTTTTTTTTTTTTTTTGTTCCATGTTGATTTTTTTTTTTAATTCAAGATGAGAGAGGGGATCTAGTTTTAGTCTTTCACATGTGAATATCCAGTTTCTCTAGCACTATTTGTCAAAGAGGCAGCTTTGTAAAGTCAGACGGCTGTAGCTGTGCTGGTTTATTTCTGTGTCCTCTATTCCACTGGTATATGTTTGTTTTGTGCTACTACCATGCTGTTTTTCTTTTCTTTTGAACTTAGAGATATCTGCCTGCCTCTGCTTCCCAAGTGCTAGCATTAAAAGCCTGCACCACAGCTTCTGGCACCATACTGGTTTTGTTAGTATTATTTATTCATTCATTCATTCATTCATTTATTGATTGATTGGTTTTTCGAGACAAGATTTCTCTGTGTAGCAGCTCTGGCTGTTCTGGACTCGCTCTGTAGACCAGGCTGGCCTTGAACTCACAGAGATCCGCCTGCCTCTGCCTCCCGAGTGCTGGGATTAAAGGCATGTGCCATCATGCCCAGCAGTATATGATCTCCTTATGTGTTTGAATTTGGTTTCAAGTAGTTCATTCTGGATTGTGCATCTATGTTCAGCAGGAAAACTCTTCTGTGAGTTTCTTTCAACATAGACATGTATCTAAGGATGGCCTTAAACTTCCAGTCCTCCTTGAGCCTTCAGGTACTAGGATTACAGGTGCACACCACACCTGCTTGTACTTTGTGTGTGTCTGTGGTGGTCTGAAAGAAAATGGCCCCCACAGGCTCATAGAGTGGCACTATTAGGTGTGACCTTGTTGTAGAAGGTGTGGCCTTGTTGGAGGAAATGTGTAACCAGGAGTGGGCTTTGAGGTCTCAGGAGCTCAAGTCAAGCCTAGTGGTTTACTGTCTCTTCCTGTTGCTTGCAGATTAAGATGTAAAACTCTAAGTTACCTCTTCAGCACCTTGTCTGCATGATGCCATGCTTCCTGCCATGATGATAAAGAACTAAACCTCTGAAATTATAAGCCAGCCCCAACTGAATGTTTTCTTTTATACAAGTTGATGTGCTCATGGTGTCTCTTCACAGAAACAGAAATTCTAACTAAGACAGTGTCCTTATCTGGTTTTCATTCAGGGTTGTACTGGATTTTATAAAATGAGTTTGAAGAGTTCTTTCCCTTTCTACTTACTTTGAGTAACACTGGTAATTTTTTTTTTTTTTTTTGGTTTTTCGAGACAGGGTTTCTCTGTGTATCTTTGGCTGCCCTGGACTCACTTTGTAGACCAGGCTGGCCTTGAAATCACAGAGATCCGCCTGCTTCTGCCTCCCGAGTGCTGGGATTAAAGGTGTGCACCACCATGCCCCACTAACACTGGTAATTCTTGAAGCTCATTGTAGAATTCAGCAATCCATCCATCTGGTCCTGAACTTTTCATGTGTGTGTGTGTTCATGTATGGGTCATGCAGGTGCATGTATGCCACAGTGCATGTGTAGAGGTCAGAGGACAACTGCCTTCTGCCCTGTTTGAAGTGGATCTCTTTATTGTCTGCTGTTGTATATAGCAGGCTGTCTCACAAGCTTCAAGGACTTCCCTGTCTGTGCCTCCCATTTCTCTGTAGGAGTTCTGGGGGTATATGTAAACTCCTGGGCCCATCTCTACATATGTTCTGGAAATTCAGACTTATAAACTCATTACCCACTGAGCCATCTCATCTTTCAAGGCCAGTGGGGAGATTCTTATATATATATAAAATATATATATATTTTTTTTGGTTTTTCGAGACAGGGTTTCTCTGTGTATCCTTGGCTGTCCTGGACTCACTGTGTAGACCAGGCTGGCTTTGAACTCACAGAGATCTGCCTGGTTCTAGCTCCCACTGGAATTAAAGGCATGTGCTGCCACACCCAGTCTTAAGATTTTGAGTAGTCATTAGGCCCATTTTTTTGTTAATGGTGGTAGTGGATTTTGCTGTTTTTTTTTTTTTTTTTAAAACTCCTTGAGACAGGAATTAAAAAACATGTAGCCCTGGCTGGCTCAAACTCCTGTCTCTGCCTCTTGAGTGCTGGTATTAAGGAGTGTGCCATCAAATCAGGCTGATTTTTTTTTTTAATGTAAGTACTCCACACTAGAACTGTAATTACTGTATTCCAAAGGTTCTGGTAAGATATTTTCATTTTTATTTGATTCTAGAAAGTTTTAAATTTCCTTGGATTTCTTCATCATGCACCAATCATTCATGTACTGTTTGCTAGACAGAGGGTGCATGCTGGCAATACCAGTGCTTGGGAGGTAGGGGCAGAGTATCAAGGTCCAGGTCAACTACAGAACAAGTTTGGGAAAATCTGTTCTACATGAGATGCTAACTGAAGAAAAAAAAAAAAAAAAGAAAAGTATATTGTTTAATGTCCATGCTTGCATAGTTTTTCTTGCTATTGATTTCTATCTTGATTTATTTTCTGGAAAGATACAAGAAATTATTAGGTTGGACAGGTGGTGGGGGTAGGTACACCTTTAATCCTAGCACTTGGGAGGCAGAGGAAGGCAAATCTTTGTGAGTTCAAGGCCAGCCTGGCCTACAGAGCAAGTTTCAGGACAGCCAGAGATATGTAGAGAAACCCTGTTTTGAAAAATCAATCAATAAATGATATATATATATATATATATAAAATATGCTAAAGACTTGTTTATTTACTGAGATAGGGTTTCTCTGTCTGCCCTGAAACTGGTTCTATAGACCAGGCTGACCTCAAACTCTAGAGGTTTGCTTGCCTCTGCCTCCCCAGTACTGAGATTAAAGGTGTGCACCACAACCACCCAGCTTTAATAACTTATTTTATGACCTAAAATGTAAGTTATTTAATCACTTTACAGGTAGGCACGGTTGTCCTCTGGCCTCCATGGGCACACCATGGCACATATACAGAAAATAAATAAATGCAATAATATCTTTCAAAAATGTAACAAGCCCAGTCATTGTAGCACATGCCTTTAATCCTAGCACTCAGAGAAGCAGAGGCAGGTGGATCTCTGTGAGTTTGAGGCCAGCTGTGTCTACACAGTGAATTCTAGAACAGTCAGAGCTATATACTGAGACCCTGTCTCAAAACAAAAAAAAGCAAATAAAAATTAAAAGTTCCATGAACTGTTATGCATAATATATATCCCACAGCCATTGGATATTCTGCAGATATCTGTGAAGTTAATTTGTGCTGTGATTTAATTTTATAAAGTTTCTCAATTTTCCTATCTAGAGGGGTATCTATTTTGGGGTAGTATACCATCCAGTGTTTGTTATCTGGGCCTCTCTGTCCCTTTATATCCAACAGATTTTAAGAAACTGGATATATCAATGTTTAGTGTATATGTATTTACATTTATTATCTCTTCTTGGAGTGTTCATTTTAATATGTAGAAACCCTATGTATTTTTAATTATGGCCTAAAGTCCACTCTGTCAGATAGAAGTATAATTCTTCCTACGCATTTTTAGCTTCCACTTACTTAGTATATACTTTTCTACACATTTACTTTGTATGTCTTTGCCAGTGCAGTTAATTTCTTAAAAACAATCAATAGTTAGATCTTGCTTTTTTTCAATCTAATCAGTCTTTTTTGTTTGAAACAGGCTTACATATAGCCCAGGCTGGCCTCAAACTATGTAGCTACAGGATATGAACTTCTGATCTTCCTGCCTCTACTTCCGAAGTACTGAGATTACACTTACATGCATCACACTAGGTTTCTGTAGTGTTTGAACCCAGAGCATTGTATGTGCTGGAACTGAGCTATATCCTCCAGCCCTAGTTTGTATTTTTAAATTGGAGACATAAGTCCATTTATATTTATTGATGTTTGGTGATTTCTGTTGACTCTTTTCCATTCATCTTAGTGTTTTTCTGGCTTACTGAAGTGTGGGCTTGATTCTTTTCTACTTCTCATTTCATTTATTCCTCTCTTGGAATTTTTTCTTTCCTAAGCTCTACTGTTTGTGATCACTTCTCTTCTACTGTGTATAGGATTCCTTTAAGCATCTTCTGAAATCTTCACTTAGTAGCCACAAAAATCTTTAACTGGTATTTATCTTGGAAGCTCTTCATCCCTCCATTGATTACAAAGACACCACTGCTAGACACAGTAAGTCTTTTTTTTTTTTTTAAGATTTATTTATTTATTTATTTTACATAGATGAGAGCTCTATCTGTATATACTCCTTCATCCCGGAAGAGGGCATCAGATTCCAGTATAGATGGTTGTGAGCCACCATGTGGTTGCTGGGAATTGAACTCTGGACCTCTGGAAGAGCAAACAGTGCTCTTAACCGGTGAGCCATCTCTCCAGCCCCCTAGACACAGTAAGTCTTACTTGCAAGTTATCTATCCTCAAGAATCAAAATAAATCATCCCATATATTCTTGGCTTTTAGGGTTTCTGCTGAGGTCTGATATTCTAATGACTTTATGAGTTTTCTTCTTGCAACTTTTGCTATTCTTTGCTCTGTAGTCTTAGAATTTTAACTGTAATGTGTCATTGAAATGTGTTTTTGTTGTTGTCTTTTTGTCTTGTCTAATTGGAGTTCTAAATCTACTTGAATGTCCCTATTTTTCCCTAGATTTGGGAAAATTTCTAGTATAACATTCTTTTTACTCTTCTTTGAGACAAGGTTTCTCTGTGTAGCCCTAACTGTCCTGGAACTCACTGTACACCAGGCTGGCCTAGAATTCACGGAGATCCACCTGCCTCTGCCTTCTGAGTGCTGGGATTAAAGACGTGCACCATGCCTGGCCTTCTTTTTGCTTTTACTTACTTATTTTCTTTGGAATTTCATTAGTTTCCCATGCCTTTTGTTTCTTTCTTCCTCTTTCTACATTACCAATTCTTAGGTTTGACCTCTTGATCCATGTCCCAGATTCTTTGACGTTGTGCTCATATTCATGCATGTCTAAATGAAGAATCTCCTCAGCTTTAAATGCTTGATATTATTTTCTCCTTAATCTAGTTCATTAATGATTTCCACTAAAAATTTCCTGAATTTAATTTCAATATATCTGTTTACTTATCCAAACTCTCAATTTCATTGTTGAGTTTCTCATTAATGTTGCTGACTGCTGACATTTTTTTTTTTTTTTTTACCTGAGACAAAGTTTCTCTGTTTAACAGAGCCCTGACTGTCCTGGAACTCACAGAAATTCACCTGCCTCTGCCTCCTGTTGCTGACTTTTTTTGTCCAGATATGAATTGATCCCCTTTGAGGTAACTGTCATTTCAAATACTGTTTTTGAATCATTTGTCTTGTATGTTAACATCTCCATATCTTTGGTCTTAGTTACTGAAGAATTCTAATCATTTGGAGGAGTCATGTTGCCTTGGCTTTTCATGCATCTCATGTTTATAAGCTATAATTCATATCCCTTAAGGTAGAGAGCTCTCTCTCTTCCAGTTTCACTTGGGAGTCCTCATTAGGAGCTTCTCCTGAGGCTTAGTTGTCAGTAGCAAAACTAATCACACTAACAGCAACACTACCAAGCCAAACCAGATATAGAAACATAATAAAAATTAATCAGAGAAATATACTATTAACCACAGAAATGAAAATGTCAAAAATAATGTAGAGGAAAATTATCAGGAAAAGATCAAGAGAAAAACTGATTATAGAATAAAGGAAAATATATGGTTAGATAAAAGCAAGAATAAAACAACAAAGGCTTTTTAAACACAAAAGAATAAAAATAGTATTACAATAGGGTAAAAAGAAAAAAGTATTAAAAGACTGACAAGAATGAGGCTTTTCCCCGAGCTCTCTAATATTGGAATCTGCAGGGTAGAAGGGGTGTTGAATTGTAGCTGAGTGTAATTCAGCCTGGTGCTGTGGATTGGGTCAGGCCAGACGAAGGCCAGTTGTTCATCAGTCTGTGTTCAAATGACAAGTTTCTTTTGTCTACCATGAGCCAGTGGTGGCCACAATCAGCTTTGTGGCCTGTGGGCTGGACAGGATCTCAGAAAGGAATAAGTGACTCTCTCCTGGGCGACCCAGAAATGTTGAACACAAGGGCTGTTATTTCAAAGGAAGGGATGCTTAACCTGTTACAACCCAGGAGGCTGGGAACAGATTGGGCTAATAGCCTGGTGAGCTTTGCAATATCGGTGTGGCCAAGACCACACTGGATGACTTCCCAGACCCTGTGAGCTTGTTAATCTACAGAACCTTTCTGTATGGAAGGTGTCACATGTGATCAACCTATAGAGCCATCTTTATGGAAGATGTCACATGTACTTACAAAGTTTCAATATAGTCATATCTTAAGCTTTATTGTGTACAAGTGATTGTGTTAATTATCACCAGAAAAATGTTCACCAAATTGAGTATTCCTAAGATAAACTACTTAGGGTCAGACTACCGAAGTATGAACCAGCACCACTATTTAATCATGTTGAGCTGAACTATACTTTCTTGCCTCCCATGGTCTGGTACTCTGCTGGTGGTGGCTGCAGAGACCCTCACTCCCCACAGTGCTAGATATGCATGAGAAGAGGAATAATTGATAGGCTGTGGAAACTGAGTCACTTACCTGACCTGGATTCAGAGTCTTCAATCCTATCTACAGCAAACCACATGTGGCAAGAAGGTAGCTCTAGAGGCCCAGGTGTCTGTTAGCTACAGGGTTGGGGCTCAGGGTTGTTTTTGATATCCTCAAGTGATAGGGTTCGCTCCTAACCACTTCACCCTTCACAGCTTGGATAGAATGCAGGTTAGATTATTTTTTTTTTCAAGCAAAACCAGAAATAATATTTAATATCCAGTTTCAAAATACCACTGTCTCCTTCCCTAAGACACTAAGAGGCCCAAAAGCCTGAGGCACGGGGCTTAGATATGGCACATCATTCAGGTACAGGTCTCCCCAGCAAAGGCTCACTTCAAGGCAACCAGCTGTTCAATGGAGCTATGAACGGCATTTGCAGTTTTTTCAAATTCTTTCAGCTTGATGTTGGTCTCCTTCGTAATTCTGTTCTTGGCTCACTCTTTGTCCAGTTTCAGAAATTCACTGAGGGTTAGTTCTTCAATGTTCTTGAAGCATAGAGCAACACCCAGGTGAGGAAGGCACACCCAGGTGACAGCTTTTATGTTCCTCCATAGGGTTGTCATCTGGTTCCCAGCCTTCCAATTCCTTTTTTTTTTTTTTTTTGGTTTTTCGAGACAGGGTTTCTCTGTGTAACTTTGGCTGTCCTGGACTCACTTTGTAGACCAGGCTGGCCTGGAACTTGCAAATATCCACCTGCCTCTGCCTCCCAAGTGCTGGGATTAAAGGCGTGCGGCACCACGCCCGGCTGCCTTCTAACTCCTTAAAGCAGAAAAAACAATGGGCCAAGACAGGCTCACTTTAAGTAGGGCAGTGGATGTAGCCAGCCTGTCATCCTCTCTGGGGTACAGGGACATCCTCCCTGGAGGCCAGTACTTGAAGGTAGAGAAATGGTGGTCCATGAGATACAGCTGCCAGGTTGGGGGCAGCACAAGAGCCCTCATGATGCTGCTGACACAAACCCCGCCAAGACGACCAAGAGTGCAATTCAAAACCTGCAGGCAAGTGCTGTCACCAGTTAGATTCTTACAAGACACTCTTTACCATTTCATCTATATAAATAGTCCCTAATTTACAATGGCACAATTCTTGATGGAGTGAAATTCAATTCAATAGAAATTGTACTTCAGACTTGAATTTCTCTTCTCCTAAGCCATCTCCGGAGGTAGTCAATGACTCTGAGCCAGAACTTATAGTCAGTCCAATAGAAAACCATGATGGCCTTTGGTTGCTCTGTGCTGCTCTTATGTTCAGTGGGTTAGGGAATAAACATATCTTATATCTCCCATTTACAACAGGTCAGGCGATAACCCCCCCCCTTTTTTGAGTTTTAAGATTCTCTGTGTAGCCCTGGGTGTCTTGGAACTCAGAGATCCTCCTGCCTCAGTCTCCTGAGTGCTGGGACTAAAGGTATGGGCCACCACAACCCAATTTTGGTAGAATTCATCTTAGTCAAGGTATGGCTGCATTGCTGAACTAATTATGAGACCCACATTGGAAAATGGTAGTGTTTGGATCAAGTGTCTGTTTCTATTGTCTACTATCATTACCTTTTGGCATTTGATTATTTTTATTTCAGTAGTAGTTTTTATTGAGTTCAACTACACAGATGCGAAACTGTAGAAGCTATGAGCTTTCCATTTAAGAGGATTAGAGCTGGTGGTGGGGGCACCCACTTTTAATCACAGTACTAGAGAGGCAGAGGCAGGCAGATCTTTGTAAGTTCAAGGCCAGCCTGGTCTACAGAGCGAGTTCTAGGACAGCCAGGGATATACAGAGAAAACCAAAAAAAGAAAAAAAAAGATGACTGAGCAAGTCATCACCATACAGCTACAGCTGGGGTGACTCAAAGCACCTAATGTTGAGGGAAGGTCTAATATTGTTTCTGATACATTGAATTCAATGCTGAGATCTGGTTACTGCCCCTTCTGAGGCATTCTCTTGATTGGTTAATAAAAGTCGCTTATGGCCAATTAGCTGGGCAGAAAGAGTATAGGAACGTGGGACTTCCTGAGATCAGAACAGGAACTCTGGGCACACACAGAGACTCTTTCTGCTGGGAGATACTGAAGGAGACAGATGTCTGGAGAATGCTGGAAGGTAATCGCAGGCACATGGTGGTTTGGGATTAGGTGATACGGGTTAACTTAGAGTAATTGAGAGTCTGCCCAGCTAAGGGCTAAGCTTTAAAACATTAAAGGGTTTTGGTGTATTTAATTATTGGGGAAAGACTGCAGGTCTTATAGGCCCTCAGTCCAAGCAGTCCCGGGCGGGCCATTGGGATTCCAGACTCCCCTGGGGCCCAGGTGAAGCTGCCGCCAAGCTGCTGGTAATTCTACGGACCTAATATAACAACTTATATTAATTACTGAGTTTAGGTTACAGGTGGTGTAGGTCACCCTTGGTCCTGGGGCTCTTTCTCCAGGATGTTAGGCAACCAGTTAAGGCACGTGGGCCAAACTGCCTACTCCTCTGCCAAGCCACCAGCTGATCCACTGGCCTAATCTTACAGTTTATACTTACTAATAACTACATTAATTCATTTGCAGTTTCAACCCAAGGTTTGTGTAGTGTGCTCTCCTTCACTGCCCTGAGAGTCTGTCTCACCTGGAGTTCCTGGGGCTTCTCTAGCAAACACTTAGGTTCAGGTTTGTCTCCCTACATCGGGCTGTCTCTTCAGCTTTTCTGGACCCCTGATTTAGACTCTGGCTTGCTGGCTATGGTGGTTTGAATAGGTTTGGCCCTCATAAACTGGTGTTTGAATGACTGGCTCAGGGAGTGGCACTATTAGGGGGTGTGTCAATGTGGGGTGGGGCTTTGAGGTCTCCTATGCTCAAGCTCCAACCTAGTGTGGAACAGTTTCCTGCTGCTGCCTGCGGATCAAGATATAGAACTCTCAGCTATTCCAGCACTAAGTCTGCCTGTGCGCTGTCATGCTTTCCACCATAATAACGGACTAAACCTCTGAAACTGTGAGCCAGCCCCAATTAAAATGTTTTCCTTTGTAAGAGTTGCCTTGGTCATGGTGTCTCTTCAGAGCAATAGAAAACCTAACAAAGACACTAGCCCCGAATAGGAGCCAGACAGAAAATAGCACCTGTGTCCTCTGGGGAAGTCACACACAGAACATGTGACCCTCTTCAAGACCTTTGTCTCTGGAGTTCTAGATGATTCCACAGATCTCAAGTATCAGTGCTTTTCATTCTTGATCACTCTTTGATGTCTTCAGAAAACTTTGCTATTTTTGTTTTTCTCAGTCACCTTATGGAGATTGGCTAGTCTAAACTCAATGTACAGATGAGGCTGGCTTCAGCTCACACAACCCTGCTGCTTCTGCCACCCAAGTGGGCAGGTGGTACAGAACATGCCCAGCTCTGAGTGTGTGCACCATGGCACGTATCTGGAAGACTGGAGATCTGAGAACAACTTTGGGAATTCTCTCCATCTTCCATGTAAGCTCTTGGAACACACTCAGGTTGTCTGGTTTAGTGAGAAGTACCTTTCTTTACCCACTGAACCATTTTACCAGCCCTGAAAGCTCGTCCTAATAATACATAACTGACAGCTTTGTGGTGAGAGTTGGTCTGGTATCAGTTGCTGTCTTGTGATCAGAAGTAAAAGGGAAAACAATTTCAGCTTTAGTTGAGCCCAGTGTTTGTTACAGAACTGGTAGTTATGTTGACTGAAATGAAAGTTTTGCTGAAGCTTCTTGTTTTTGTTTTTGTTTTTTTGAGGCAGAGTTTCTTTGTGTAAAGGAGCCCTAACTGTCCTAGACTCACTTTTGTAGACCAGGCTGGCCTGGAACTCACAGAGATCTGTGCCTGCCTCTGCCTCCTGGGATTAAAGGTGTGAGTCACCACGCCCAGCTTGTTGAGGCTTTTACAAAAGGCTAATTACTCACTGTGGTGGCTAGTTTTATGTCAACTTGACACAAGCTAGAATTATCTGAAAGGAGGGAAAACTCAATGGAGAAAATGCCTCTGTAAGATCAGGCTGTAAGTAAAAGCCAGTGGTGGTGGCACACGCCTTTAACTCAGCACTTAGGAGGCAAAGGCTGGCAGATCTCTGAGTTCGAGGTCAGCCTGGTCTACAGAGCAAGTTCCAGAACAGCCAGGGCTACACACCTGAACATTGTCTCAAAAAAGATCAGGCTGAGCCAGGCATGGTGCCTTTAATCCCAGCACTTGGGAGGCAGAGACAGGTGGATCTCTGTGAGTTCAAGGTCATCCTGGTCTACAGAGTGAGTTCCAGGACAGCAAGAAATACACAGAAAAACCCTGTCTCAAAAAAACCAAAACAAAACAAAAAAGATCAGGCTGCAAGGCCTTTCCTTAGGGACTGATGGGGGAGGGCCCAGCCCATGGTGGTACCATCCCTGGGTTGGTGGTCCTGGGTTCTATAAGAAAGCAGGCTGAGAAGCTGGGCGTGGTGGTGCACTCCTTTAATCCCAGCACTTGAGAGGCAGAGGCAGGAGGATCTCTGTGAGTTCGAGGCCAGCCTGGTCTACAAGGTGAGTCCAGAACAGCCAGGACTATTACACAGAGAAACCCTGTCTTGAAGACAAAAAAAAAAAAAAAAAAAGCAAGCCATCAGGATCAAGCCAGTAAGCAGCATCCTTTCATGGCCTCTGCATTAGCTCCTGCCTCCAGGTTCCTGCCCTGATTTCCTTCAATGATGGACTATAATAAATGTAAGCCAAAATAAGCCTTTTCTTCCCCAGTTTCCTATGGTCATGGTATTTTGTCGCAGCAATAGTAATCCTAACTACGACAGTTACTCCAGAAATAATTCAGAAACAACCTGCCCCAAATGTCATCTGGAAGCAGAAAAACAACTCAGAAGGTAAGTCAAGGTAAGATAATTAAGAACCTACAATCTACCACCCACCCAAATGCCTGTCTACCTAAGTCTATGCCATAAGAACTGGTGGCCAGCACTGGGGCTCTTGTGGGGCTATCAGCAACCGAGGACAGAGATAGCCCAGCTGTGTCCTTAGTGCTGAGGGTGCCCGGTGTCAGAACACATCTATCACTTGTCAATGTAATATTCAAGACAGAGCCTTTCAGTGTTACTTAAGTCGTGTTTCTGCTGAGACAAACACACTTTTCTATCTTTTCACATCCTGTGACTTGGGCACTTAGATTGGAACATGGTAGTGTGATCCTGAAAATATACACCGACAGAATGTCAGGTAAGGGGCTTGGGATGTAGCTCAGTTACCTAGCATGTACCAAGCTCTTGGCTGTATTCCTAGCACTACATAAAACCAAGCATGGTAATATACTGTCATCTCAGCATCTGGGAGGTAGAGGCACAAGAATCACAAGTTTAAGCTCATTTCTATCCTTGACTACACAGTAAACTGGAGGCCAACCTGGCCTACATAAAATCCTGCCTCAAGCCGGGCGGTGGTGGCGCACGCCTTTAATCCCAGCACTTGGGAGGCAGAGGCAGGCGGATCTTTGTGAGTTCGAGGCCAGCCTGGTCTACAAAGCGAGTCCAGGACAGCCAGAGATATTCAGAGAAACCCTGTCTCGAAAAACCAAAAAAAAAAAAAAAAAAATCCTGCCTCAAAAAGAAAAAAATGAAAATAAAGGAAAGAGAATGTCAACTGCTGTGGATGGGCTCAGCAAGGTCTGCTGAAGTGCCATCTCTTTGCTCCTACGTGTAGATAACCCCTTTCCTATGCCAGGAGTTCTGGCCAGAGATGGTGCAGTGAAACTCACGTCCCCAGGTCAGGAGGTCCATGGCCCTCGGGAAATAGGCTGGTGCCCAGGAGGTAAAAGCACAGAATCAGGTATGAGGGGATATGCAGAGGTACTATCAAGTTCTAACCATTATTACATCATCAAAAATGCATCTGTTAAGCCGGGTGTGGTGGTGCATACCTTTAATCCCAGCACTCAGGGGGCAGAGGCAGGTGGATCTCTGTGAGTTTGAGGCCAGCCTGGTCTACAAAGAGAGTCCAGGACAGCCAGGGCTGTTACACAGAGAACCCTGTCTGGAAAAACCAATAAATAAACAAACAAACGAATGAATGAATGAATGCATCTGTTAGGAATACTGCCCCTACTCTCCAGTGCCCTACTTGTAAGAACGTTGGCATTTCAAACACTGTTCAAATGCACTTTGTATGTATTAACGTATAAAAGGCATGCCTGTTTTATTATCCTAAAAATAAAAAACCATCATCAATCAGAAATAGAAAATCGCAAATAAAAAGTTTAATTTTAGAATCCCAGTTCATCACTTATAAATACACTAAAGCATAGTCCACCCAAATTTAGCCTGAGCCTACATACAGTATTTCAACAGAACAGTTTTCTCTAAAAGGAGTCATTTGTCTCACCCATAATATGATTGGAAATGAGAAAATGAAAATTTTTTTCTTTAGACATTAAAGCAAAAACTTTGGAGTCTGGTAAAATAGTCTGACAGCTGATACTTCATTTTGATATCCTTAGGATTCTATAATACCCCAGTGATGGTTAAATCTTCCCTATCATAGAGGAAAAAAAAAATCTAAATGCCTAAGGCTTTTCTCATGACTGCAATAAACAAGCGCTTTCCCTGTTAAAAGCTACCTCCTCAAAGTAGAATCTGAGCTATATAGTCTGATCAAATGGGGTGGGGGGAGGTCAGTGCACACTTTTTATGAGATAGCTTTATTGTATAGAGACGCAAAATAAATCAGAGGCATGGAGATTTGATCAACAGGCCATCTGTTGTAAACGTGTCATATCATGCACTGGTGATATCCTAAGCATGACTTTAAAACTTGGATCCAATTTCAAGGGGCTCATGATAAGTGGGATATCTCTGAGTTAACTGACCATGTAAAACCTGAATGCAAACACCTGACACAGGAAAGTTCTCATGACCAAGTAACCACGTGACTGACACTCCATGATATACCTAAGTTCAGTTTTGTTTTCAAATGTCTGGTTTCTGTTACAGTAAACAGCTTCCAGAATATTTTTTCCTCACCATACTTTGGAGCCTGTGGTTAAGAACTGTTCAGTCAGGATGGCTTAACGTCCACCTCCTATTTATGGGTTTTATCTGACAGCCACAAAAGCTGTTTGTTGCAATTACAATAATATTTAATTAAAATACAGCACCTGATTTGTGGTTTTTACACAACTGAATAAAAACCCTATACAATAAAATTGTTTACATCTTCCTTCCATTCTAGTAAAACAAATTACTAGCCCCTTAAAAAAAACCAAACCTTTATAAGTTTTAAACCTGATGATCCTATTTCATAATTGCCAAGACTGTCTCTAGTGGGCTTCTGAAAACGCACCTCGACACCTGGCCTGAAGGAGTAAGGCACATGTGGATATTATGGTGAGAGCTGGCAGGTGGCCCCAGATGCCCGGTCTGGTGTCCTACATGGCCCTGCCAGGTGAGTCAGCCCTGGTACAATAGCTAGCACTCTGAAGCACATTTCCAGTCTGGTGGCTCCACTGTGAGTTCAATACTGAAAGCATATCAAGGGGAGATTCACTTTTAAAAAGATGAGCTTTTCAAAATGCTCCATCATGAGCCTGGGCTGGCCAAAGCTGCCAGGCTCCATGGGTGTGCTGAACAGCTTTTCTGAGGGGACTGTACTTGGGGGACAGCCCAGAAATCGGACTGCTAAGGTAGAAAGCCCAGGCCAGGATGACCGCTTCAGGTTCCAGTAGGTAAGTGGGTCACAGTTGTGTTCCAGCACCTCTTCCTCCAAGTATGCAAGCACCATGTCTTCAGGTAGCTTCTCTTTCTGATCTCTCTTTATTGGTGCAACGAGTGACCACAGGCTCTCCCCTGTGCCAGTGTCTTTAAGTGGGGACCCTGAGTCACAGCCATTGGAGGTGGCTGTGTCCTCTGAGGTAGAATTCAATATTTCTAGCTCCCTGATTAAGTCTTGCCTGTACTGCTCTGCCTCCTCCTCTGTGAACAGGGAAGCTTTGTAGCGAGGGTCCAGCAGTGTGGCAAAGATGTACCTGGGGTCGTGGAGGGTGGCAGACAGGCGGCTTGCCATGGCTTCCTTCAGGGACTTAAGCATGGTGTCAATGCCCATTGTTTCTCCAAAGAGCATCTCAACTTTCCTACTGAGGATGTGGATCATGGGGATGACCTGGCTCAGAGTAGACATGTGGGCACTCATCTCTCGGCTTGCAACATCAAACGGTCTCAGCACATGGCACACAGACTGCATGACTTCCCACTGGTCACAGCTGATCAATTCTCTGAAGTTACACTCAATGGACACCTCATTAACTGCCCTCTTCTGCTCAATTAGCCGTTCAAGCATGTGGAATGATGTGCTCCACTTGGATGGTACATCCTGGATCAGCTGATGCTGCGGCAGCTCGTATTCCTTCTGCAGTTCTGCTAACTTCTCTCGTGCCCTAGGTGACCGATGGACCCGCTCACACAGCTTTCGGGCAATGCTCAGTAAGTTCTGTACCATCCTCTGGCTCTTGATAGCTTCACTCACAATCAGATTCACTGTGTGGCTGAAGCACTGCACACTTGAGTGTTCACCCTCACTTAGCATCTTCCCTATGCTTGGATTGTCAGTTACAGTGATGCCAATCTGAAGGCCAATGGAAGTCACCCAGGCTTCCCACCAACACTCCAGCTGCTTCTGAATGCTGTTTCCACTATAGTCACAATCAATCTGTGAAACATCTAAAAGTGCTGAGCAATGGTGGTCCTCACAATGTGGTCGGACAGCGGATGCAAAAGTGACCCAGTGAGCTGTAAGGGTCAGGTACTCACGAGTCTGGCTACTCATCCATATTCCAGAGGTGAAGTGAACCACACCACTCTCAGCTTCCTTCAGATGTGACATAATTATCTGTTTCACATTGTCATACATACCTGGGATAGCTGTTCTAGAGAAGTAGGAAGGGGAGGGTAAAGAGTACTGAGGTTTCAAGTATTCAAGCAGCCTGTTAAAGCCAACGTTGTCTACAAGGGAGTATGGCTGAAGGTCAAGTGCAATCATTTCAGCTATGAGACTTGTGATTTTTTTGGCAACTGGGTGAGAGTCATAGAACTTCTCAGTGGAGTCACAGAAAGAGGAAGCCCCTGAAATCTCCATTCCCAGAGGCCTCCGGATGCCTGGAGAACGGGGCAGAGTGGCCTCTGAGACGTCATTCTTGAGTACATGGCTGTGGAACCGCTGCAGATGTCTCAAGAGACAGCTGGTGCCCAGGTTGGTGGGCTTCTTGCCCCTGCTGATGGTCCGGCCACAGTGCAGGCATACTACCTTTGTTGAGTCTGCGGAGCAAATGGAAAAGTGATTCCACAGCTTTGAGGTCTTCTTGCTATTAGCAGGAAACACAGCTTGATGGCTTTTTCTGACCACTGCTGGCAAGTCAGTTAGTTTGGAGGAGCTTTCTGCAGAAGCCAAAGTGGCATACGGAGAGTTTGCCAAACTTGCACTCAGAAAGTCCTTCTGGTTCCCAACAACCTCAGGGTGGCGTCTGTACAGATGTCGCATCAAACAACTGGTGCCTACATCCCCTTTCTTCCCCCGACTAATAACACAGCTACAGTACCGGCACACTGCTTTGAGACTATCCATGGGGGCCAGGGAAAAGTGATGCCAGACTTCTGACTTTAGTCTTCTCATTACCTTCTTATTTTGCTGGAAGACAGTGCCTGATTCAAAACGTGGATTTGCTGAGTCTGCTGGCTGCTTCTCTGGAGAGGACCCTATAGAGGCCTCCCCCAAGTCATCAGAGGATGACAACATGGACACATCTTCCCGGGACACATCCCCAGGATTAGCATGTGATGACAGGTCCTCGGGAAGCCTGTCTGGGGAGGAGGAGGCAGAAGGGCACTCTTTAACTTGTTTGCCTGGAGACAACGATGCAGAGTTGAGATCCCCTTCTGCAGGCAGCAGGGCAGGCAGCAGGGTTGGAGGCATAGGGTACAGGGGTGGGATACCTGTGCTGCCCCCATTCTCCTGTAGTACAATCGATCGGTGTGCTCGCCACATGTGCCTGATGAGGCAGCTTGTGCCCAGGTCCTTCCCATTCTTCCCTCTGCTGAACTCATTCATACAGTGGACACAGACAGCCTTGGAGCTGTCAAGGGGTGACAAGTAGAAGTGCTTCCAGACAGCTGACCTCCTCCTGGACCCAGATGTGCTTTTGGGAAGGGAAAGGTTTCTCTCTGCCATGGTTTCTGAAGTGTCATCATAATGGAGCAGGGAAAGGTTGGGGGATGAGTCTGCCAAGGCCTCTTCTCTGCTATACTTTTCAGCGATAGACACATCGGAGGACACCTCTTCAGAAGAGACTACAGTCACACACTCCTCCATTATTTGGTCAGGGGATGGGATCTTGGGAGCCATTTTCTGGACAAGTCTGACAGGTGAGAGCACAGTGCTGAGGTCTCCCACATCTGCAGGCTGTGGTGGAAGCAGAAGAGAGGGAGAGGGAAAGGAGGACCCTGCTGATAGACTTCCATTTTCTTGAAGGAGCTTGGTGGGGTGAGCTCGCCTCACGTGTCTCATGAGGCAACTTGTACTCAAGTCTTTTTCGTTTTTGCCCCTACTGAACTCTTTCATACAGTATGTGCATATTGCTTTAGTGCTATCTCGAGGAGAGATAAAGAAATGCTTCCAAGCTGGAGACTTCTTCCTGGAGCTAATGTGTCGGCTAGAAAGAAGGCTCTGGGTCACGGCTTCCATGGCTACGTTGTACAGTGTGCTACTATACTGGGAGAACAGTGATCCATAGTCACCCTCACTCTCAGCAGGTAAGTAATTCCCAGAGGGCTGACAGGCACAGCTTGCTGCCCTGACTTCTGCCTGCTCATCACCACTGTCTGTCTGTCTCATATCCTCTGGCTCACTTTTAAAGTCCACTCTTTCCAAACTGTGACAAGGAATTTGGTCATCATCTTCCTCCTCTATTTTAAAATTCACTTTGTCAGAAACAAAATCATTGTCCACTTTGGGACAAGTTTCCTGCTTATCCTCCATGACCAATCATAATTATCCTGTCTGCGTCATCATTCTTACATGGTTGGTTAATAAAAGCTGGTTATAATGCCCACTTGTGACCCCAAAAGTAGAATTCATTTTCATAATCTCATCTTCTTGGATGTTTAATATGGCTGACCATGGATGTCACTGCCAAGTACAGCATGTGGCTCACACAAGCACGCTGTCACAGGACATGGAGTGCTGTTCTGCAGGAGTGCTATAAGCAAACACTTCTTGCTGTGTATACCAATACATGCAGCACAGATTTGTCTCTCTTCTCCAGGACAGGAGCCCCACCATCCTGACAGCACACACAAGCCTTTTGCATTTCCTGTAATAGATGACATCAAATTAAGCACAGAACTGAACTGTATATTCAAAATCTATATTGTCACAGGTTTCAGTTTAACTGTATAGGAGAAAATTTCCATGATAAAAAGCTAAAGTCAAAAACCTTGCTAATGACATTTTGGAATCCATTCACATTAAAACAAACAAACAAAAAAACCCCAACACTACAAAATTAGCAAAAAGATTCAAATTCAATTCGACTAGTAAAGAAGTAGGGACTATGAGGCTGGAGAGATGGCTCAGCGGTTAGAGCACTGGCTGCTCTTCCAAAGGACCCTGGTTCAAATCCCAGCATTCATGTGGCAGTACACAGCTGTCTGTAATGGCTGGGCGTGGTGACGCAAGCCTTTAATCCCAGCATTCGGGAGGCAGAGGCAGGCATATCTCTGTGAGTTCAAGGCCAGCCTGGTCTACAGAGCTAGTTCCAGGACAGCCAGGGCAGAGAAACCTTGTCTCGAAAAAACAAAACAAAAAAAGTAGGGACTATGAATAAAAAGCAATGACGACGCTAAAAGAATTTCACAAGGAATTTACAGTCTTTTTTTTGTAGGACTGATTGACTGATTGATTGACTTATGGGCATCATATAGCTCTGGCTGGTCTGCAATTCAGTAATGTAAACTAGGCTTTCCAAGTGCTGAGCTTAACGGTATATGCCGCCATGACCAGCATAAGATTTATTTTTAGATGCCTTTAATCCCAGCATTAAGGAGGCAGGGACAGGAGTAATGGTATATGCCGCAATGACCAGCATAAGATTATTTTAAGATGCCTTTAATCCCAGCATTAAGGAGGCAGGGACAGGAGGAACTCTGTGAGTTAGAGGCCTACCTGGGCCATACAGTAAATTTAGGACTAGTCACAGTATACAGTGAGACTCTATTGAAAAACAAAAAAAGATTATTTTTATATTATGTGTATGAGAAAAATCCTGCCTCAAAAAAAACAAAAAAATAAAATAAAATTATATGTATTTCTATAAACATGTATGTCTGTGGAGCACACAAACAGAGACACTACAGAGGATGTAAGATTCCTTGGAACTACAATTACAGATGGTTTTGTGGACTACCAAGTGGATTCTAGGAACTGAACCCAGGTTTTCTGCAAGAATCACAAGTACTCTTACCTGCTGAGCCATCTCTCCAGGCTCAAGTCTCACCTTTCAGTTTACCAAGAGGGTCCACCAGAGGCACCACACAATGTTACTTAAAACCTAAATTCCTTGAAATCAATTTATTCTACCTTCCTAGTAGAATATGTAAACAGTTTAAAAATTCCAAATAATCTATGAAATAATCAATTCACAGAGTAAATCAGACTGAAATCCAAAGGAGAATATAGGTGTGTGGAGCAGTTTAAAAAACAACAAAAGGGCTGGCACAATGGGACTTACTGACAAACCTGATGATTTGAGTTTGATTCCCAGAATACACATGTAGAGAGAACCAACTCTTCTAGTTGTCCTTTGACCTCCACATACACGTTTTGGCACACACACACACTGTCTCAACACAAAATAAATGTAAAACCCTGGGCACGATGGCACACACCTTTAATCCCAGCACTCAGGAGGCAGAGGCAGGTGGATCTCTGTGAGTTCGAAGGTATCCTGGTCTTTGATGTGAGTCCAAGACAGCCAGAGATACATAGAGAAACTCTGTCTCAAAAATAAACAAACTAAATGTAAAACAAGCAGCAAAAGCTAACAAAATCTCAATATGCAAAACCTAAACAGTGATAACACAAGTTGACATACCAAACGTGGTTGGGGAAAAATCTCCCAAGACAGCCCTGGATAAAGAATTCTAAGCCGGGCGGTGGTGGCGCACGCCTTTAATCCCAGCACTTGGGAGGCAGAGGCAGGTGGATCTTTGTGAGTTCGAGGCCAGCCTGGTCTACAAAGCAAGTCCAGGACAGCCAGAGATATACAGAGAAACCCTGTCTCGAAAAACCAAAAAAAAAAAAAAAAAAAAGAATTCTAGGCAATTACTGACTGCTGAGCAAGGCAGAATTACTCTGCTCCAGGGATAAGCCTCAAATAGATGATTCAATCCCAAGTGGCCAGCTCTAAAGCCATGTACATATGAGTAACACTAATGAACTCAGCAGGTTGTGTTTATAAATGGGGTGGGGGACTAGAATGGGACATATGGAAACCTAGTCAAGTGGAAACTTCCTGGAACTTACATGAAAAAAAAGTCAATGAAATGACTGATTCCTGCCGGGCAGTGGTGGCGCACGCCTTTAATCCCAGCACTTGGGAGGCAGAGGCAGGCGGATCTTTGCGAGTTCGAGGCCAGCCTGGTCTACAAATTGAGTCCAGGACAGCCAGGGCTACACAGAGAAACCCTGTCTCGAAAAACAAAACAACAAAAACAAAAAAACAAAAAAAAAAAAAACGAAATGACTGATTCCTAACAACATTCTGCTGTACTCATATATCGGTGCCTAACCCAAAAATTCAGGACAAACCATCTTCTCCCTACTGACAAAACACAGCACTACCCACATCATTGGAAGCCAATTCTCAGAGGGTAACAGTGTTCCATGGGACGCAAAGGCAAAATCCATATGGTTCTGTTACCCAAGTCACACACTAGCAAGAGTATGGCAGGTGCCAGGACTTCTGCCCTAGAGTGGCCCCAGTCATGAATGAACCAGAATAAAAAACTTTTTTTAAATCTATGCAGCAAAAGAATGAAGAACGTTTAGAAAGAAATTACTGATGCAGAACTTGCCCCACCACAATCCAAATGTGATGTACAGACTGAGGCGACATGAAATAATGGCAGGAGACAACCTGGATGTAGGGCTCTGTGATCCCACAGGTCACAGCCACAAAAACAGGGAAATCAATCAGACAACACTAAGGACTCAGGAAAGTGTGCAGCACACAGAGGTTCCAGGAGAACCAACTTCAACCAACCCTGGCTGGGAAGTGTAAGTCCAGCCCTGTGGTTTCCCAGACATCTCCACTCCTGGTTCTGTCTGCAGGAAATGGAGGAACAGCCTTGCTGGTTGAAAGTAGCAAGACTCTAGGGCCCAAGGTGGGGAGCAACCAGGGGTAGAGAGAGGGAGCTGTGGTAGTATAAGAGCCCTAAGAGAAACAACCACTGAGGCGAGGTGCATGCTGCCCTGCCCATGGCCACAGCTGGAACGCACGCACACACACCCCATTGGAAATGCTAAGGAGCAGGCAAGAGGCTGGTAGGGCCAGAGAAACCCTCTCTGAGAAGCCCTGTGTGGCCAGCCCTGTGATCTCTGTTGACTGTGACTGAACACATGCCCCAAAGTGAGCACTAAGCACAGGACACTCCAGCTGTGGAGTGTCCGAGCCACAGCTGGGACTGTGGGGACTTTAGAATAAAGAAGCCACAGATCCTAAATGATGCCCATCTCTGCTACCAGCCTTGGTTGATCCTAAAATTAAACTTAAGAGGCCAAGGTGGGAAGAGTGCCTACAAGAAGCCACAAAACAAAGGAGACATAAACGCCTGCAGGCTGCAAGGAAAATGAGGCCGTAAAGAAGTCTTCAGAAGAGCAAAAAGAACTCCAGAGATATTGCAGCGGTCTACCTGCCACGTCTGGTTCTTAATCAAGAAGGCACGTCTTCAAAGAAACATGAGATTTTGACCGTAATCAAGGGAAAACAAAGTTGATATAAGCCGACACCAACTAGACTCAAATATTAGACATAGCAGACAAAGTCAACTCAACCACTACAAATATGTTCAGGAACGAATCTAGGATATAGACACAGAATAAAAATAAAGTGTGCATAGTTAAGTGGAGGAAAATATCTCAGAGGAAAACACAGATGATAAATAACAAATGAATAAAAAAATAAGAGCATGTGGGCAATCTAGAGCTGGTAGCCATGGAACTAAGAAGGACAATTCCAGACATCCTCTCTGGAGTTTGGAGGCCAAGGAAAAGAAAGATAAACCTGAGTCCAGCTCAACAGAAAGTACAGAGAAGGAAAGGCTGAATAATAATAACAATAATAATAATAATGGTGATGATGGTGATATCTAAGCCAGAGAGGTCTGTGAAGTGGTATTAGAATCATTGGGCAAATTAATAGAAATGACACCCTTGGATGAGGCCATGAAAGCCAGGGAGCCATGACCAGAACAACCCAAGGCAGAGGAAGTGACAGGGCAGCTCTATGGAGATGTAGAAGCCAGGGATGACACACTTGGCTCCTCAGAGGGTGTAGTAAAAAGGTGCGTTCCATCCTGCCCCCCCCACACACAAAGTAACCATATTAAAGATTTTTTTTTTTTTGGTTTTTTCGAGACAGGGTTTCTCTGTGTAGCTCTGGCTGTCCTGGACTCGCTTTGTAGACCAGGCTGGCCTCGAACTCACTGAGATCCGCCTGCCTCTGCCTCCCGAGTGAGTGCTGGGATTAAAGGCGTGTGCCACCACCACCCGGCTTATTAAAGACTTTTAAAAGAGACTATAATTGGATTTTAGCCATATAGTACAGGATAAGTATACTACAACCAAGGCACCAAAGGGAACAGGAACATAGACTTTGTTATCTGTCAATGAGACATTTTTCCCTAGTGGTGCTTCCTTGTAGGCCCCCAGTGTATGAGGAGGCTGTTGCCCTTCATATGACTGCTAAACTGGGGCAGGGGACTGTTATGTAGGGACACTCCACTCCAGAGGAGTGGGATGGAAGGGATAGGAGGTAGAGGGTGGGAGGGGTGGAAAGAGGGCACTGTGATGGAGATGTAACCTGAAGTAATAAATAAACATTAAAAAAAAATAAGCTAGATGGTGGTGCATACCTTTAATCCCAGAGCTTGTGATGCAAAAGGTAGGAGAGCTATCCTGTGCCTTTTGCAGGTAGATCTCTGTGAGTTTGAGGCCAGTCTGGTGAGATCCAGACCAGCCAGAGCTACAAAGTGAGACCTTGCTTCAAAAGACATGAATTTGGAGCCAGGTATAATGGAGCAAGTCTTTAACCCCAGCACTCAGGAGGCAGAGACAGGAAGATCTCTGTGAGTTCAAGGTCAGACTTTGCAGAAATCCTGTCACTGAAAACACACACAGACACACACAGAGAGATGCAGAGATGTGTAGAGATGTCTAAAGATACACACACACACACACACACACACACACACACACACACACACACACA
>CAJQZJ010031773.1:1740722-1754097 GCA_907164525.1 Lophiomys imhausi
CACACACACACACACACACACACACACACACACACACACACACACACGGCATATGTGTGCATGCATGTGCCTCCCCACACAGATTAATAAATGTTCAAATTTTTTAGGTACAAATAAGACAAAAAGAAATATTTAAGATCCTTAACTATCAACAAAATGTAAGTTAAACTATATTTGAATATAGTTCTATCTTACCCTCAAGACGACAACAGCAATAGCAATAGAGCAACATAAACCCCCACCCAAAAAAGCAATCTTCATACACTGCTGGTGGGAAAGTAAACTTATGTAGCCACCATGGTAATCATTCTGGGGGTTTTCTGGAAAAACTAAAACCAGACCTAGCATATGACCCAGCTACAGTATTCCTGGATATGTACCCCACAGAGTCTAAGTCACCCTACCTCAGAGACACCTGTACCCATGTTTATACAGAACTGTTCACAACCAAGTTATGGAGTCAGTCCAGGAGCCCACCAATAAGATAAACAAACACAATGTACTACATAAACACAATAGAATTTTAATCAGCCATAAAGAAGACTGAAATGTCATTTGCAAGAAAATGGATGGAACTGGAGATAAGCATGTTAAGTGAAATAGGCGACACTCAGAAAAACAAATTTTCTCTCTTACTTGGTACTTAGGGAGTAACTGAAAGTGTCAAAAAATCCCAAACCAATGTAAATATAATCGAACAAGTAATTACCAAATCTACTCTTCTGGTCACTTGAGCTCCCAGGGACTAGAATTCTCAATGTAAAAAGGAGACGGAAACAGTAAAGCAAGGACATATCCTGTATTTTCTGAAGTTATGCATACTGGTTCATTGCAAAGGCCTCCCCACAGCTCACAGAATGACCTCTCTCATATTTAGCTTGCATTGTAGTTCAAAATAATTTCTTCGGAGCTATTAACAGAAACCAGAGATGAGGAAATGGCTTTTTAGCTTTGGATCTGGATGAATACAAGATGAGCGCAGAACATCTTGGTATGACAGACAGCAAGGAACCTTTGAGAGTGTACCCCGTTGGATGAGACTGGGGATCCAAATCTCTCAGTCTCTCTCTGCTTCCCAACTCTAACATGTACTTCTGCCAAGCAAAGTCCCAAACCAATGGGAGGGGGTGATGAGAAACTAGCCTGACTCCATTTTGTAACCAGGAGTCATTATTCTGTTTCTTAAAATTGGCCTGTCCCCTACCTCCTGTGACCACAGAATGTTCTGTAAAGGAAAACTTCCTTAACTGCTTGTCTCACCTCTGTAACCACGCTTTTTTCTACCCCACCCCCGCCCCGTGGAAAAGCCCTATAAAGCAGGCTTGAGAAACTGGCTCCAGGCTAATCTCTGGAATTTGGGGGGTGGGGGGGGGAGAGACCACAGCTCTGTTGTGTAGAGAATAAAGCATGTTTTGATTTAGTCATAATTTGTGGTTGGTGGTCTTTCTCCTCAAGTCTGTAGGATTAATATTTGGAGGTCCTGGAAAGATTAAGGACACACACCCCCGAATCCAAATTTGGAAGCTAGACTTTTCCCTCCAGACCTCCAAGACTGGAGCATTGCTTCCTAAGGTGTGCACATTGAGACATTCCAAGCCTCCAGGGTGTGCTTTCAGTTTGGTGGATAGCCAGAGTGAATAGCCTGCAGCAAAAAAGAAACCAGAAAGCACCTGTCTGTGGAGGACTCCATCTGAGAGCCATGTTTAGTAAGTGACAGTTCTATTTCTATGATATCTGGTTCCGGTCTGGTCCTGTTGGAATCCCATCTGAGGGCAGGAAGGTGTCTGATGAGGTACAAGAGCTCCTGTCCAAGACACTAGTGAGACATCACACTGCTTGCCTAGTTTTGGAGCCCCTATATCTTGTTCTGTTTTATCTCTTCCATGTCTTTGTTGTGTGTCTCCCATGGTCTGTAACTGAGGTGACTGGACAGACAGAATGGGCAATAATACTAGTAAGCCAATACTCCAGTAAGCTTAACGTCAAGTAGGATTATGATTGTGTCATCACTAAAGGGCATTTCCACATTCTCTGTACATCAGAGGGGCCAACTTTTCAAGTCAAATGATATACATTCAACCCTCAAGTGGCCTGGGCAGTAGCAAATATTGCCCTTGGCAACTCTGGCCACCCTGACTACATCATATATATTTTGCCCTGGGCAGAAGCAACATCAAATCCACCTCCATGGATAAAAGTCTGTATAGCCTACAAAGGACAAGGCGGCCAGGCTTTGGTCATTACAAGAAGGGCCCCTTGGGGACCTTCACGGGTTCAGAAAACCTTTTTGGTTTTTCCAGACAGCGTTTCTCTGTGGTAGCCCTGGCTATTCTGGACTCGCTCTGTAGACCAGGCTAGCTTCAAACTCACAGAGATTCACCTGCCTCTGCCTCCCAAGTGCTGGGATTAAAGACATGCACCACCACGTGTAGCTAGAAACCCCATTTTACAAGACTGTCAGAAGGACCACCTCTTTCTCTCATATAATCACCTTTATGGCCCATTACCTCCCATCCCTCAGCCTTGACCTCCACCCCAACCCTTACCTCAGCTACCTAGTCTACCAACCAGCTCACCCCATCTATCCCATCCTTTCCTTTCCCATACCCAACAGGGCCTCCTCCCTTATGGTCTCCCTGAGACATTCTCAAAGGTGACACTAGCCTGTCCTTCCCCTATACCAGCCCCCACCCCATAACCAGTATGTCTATGTTTCTTTTCCTACACCTGATCTTTATAACTGGAAGAACCAAAATTCCCCATTCAGCACAGACCCAGGCTCCTTAATCTAAATGAGTCTGTCTTCCTTAACTACCTTTCTCCTTGTGGTGACTGTCAACAGATTCTACATAGCCTCTTTACTATAGGAGAGGGAACAGATTCTGACTAAGGCAACTAAAGCTCTCCCCAGAATGGAAGCAATTACCAACGAGGAGAGGGCAGATGCAGTTGACTATGTCCTGACAAGATGGGGACCTGATTGGAACCATAGAACAGAGGAAGGTCACTAGGTTATTACCATCAGGCTTTACTGGAGGGACTGAAGCAGGCAGCCCAAAAGCTTTATCTAAAGTGAAAGATGTTAAGACATCCAAAAGAATCGCCTTCAGCATTTTTCAAATGCCTCCTGAAGGCTTACAGCTTATATATTCCCATAGACCTGGAGGACTCAGCAAACCTTAAGGCAATTAACCTGCCTTTTTGTAGCCCAGTCAACCTCAGACATTGTAAGAAAATCCAGAGAATGGATGGGTTTGCACAAAAGAACAAGTCAGAGTTATTAGAAATAGCCCAAAAAGTGTTTGACAATAGAAACAGCAAAGAAGAGCTATTGACAAGGAAAGTAAATCTGGCTACAGTGGCCATGCTACATGCCCCTGCCCCTGGGCAAATAACATACAAATAAAACAGGAAGCCCCCGAAAAGAAACCAATGTGCTTATCTGCAAAGAATTGGGATACTGGAAAGATAAATGTCCTCAGTGAAAACAGGTAGGCCCTCCTCTGTCAAGACCAGTTTTGGTCTTGGAAGAATAGTGGGGCCATGGCTCTTTGAAATTGGGCCTTGGGGAGCCTATGGTAACCTTTTCAATTGGAGACCAACCTGTAAATCCTAGTCAACATGAGGGCCTCACATCTGGTATTACAAGAAGTCCCTGGGGCCCCTCATTAATTAAACAATGGAGGTGCATGGAGCAACAGGGAAGTGAGAAAATATAAATGGATCACAGAATGGACTGACTGTTAATCTGGAAAAGGGATGGTGACTCACTCTTTTATCATTATTCCCGAATACCTGTTCCCCTTGCTGGAAAGAGACTTTCTAAATAAACTCCACACAACTATCTTGTTCTCAGGAGGCACACCTATGCTACAATTGGGGACCCCAGTCAAAGCCTTGACCATCACCTGTCCCTTGAGTGAGGAATACCTCCTCCTCCTCCCAAGCCCAACTCAGGCCCCTGAAGGGGAATTAAAAGACCAACTGATCAGAGATGTTCCATCCATTTGGGTTGAAGAAAACCCTCCTGGTTTGGCCAAACATGTGCTGCTAGTTACAGTACAACTGATCTCTGGCACTATGCCCATAAAAACAGTACCTCATCAGTTCAGAAGCCAGAGAAGGGATCAGGGTCCATATTAAATGCCTCCTCAAGGCAGGCATACTCACTCCATGGCAATCAGCCTGGAATATTGCCTTATTACCCGATCAAAAGCCTGGAACCCAAGATTATATAGTACAGGACTTAGGGAAATAAACAAGCAGGTGGAGACTATTCACTCAGCTGTCCCCAATCCTTATACACTGCTCAGCATGTTACCACATGAACATAAGGTTTATACCGTACTAGATTTGAAGGATGCATTTTTTCATCCCTTTATCAAAATGAAGCCAACTCATCTTTGCATATGAATGGGCTAATCTTGATCTGGGAATATTAGGGCAACTAAACCTGGACCTGATTACTTCAGGGGTTCATCTTTGATGAATCTCAACCGGGACATAAGTCATTTTCACAGTAAGTACTCAGGAACTACCCTACTTCAATATGTGTTAGCAGCCAAAAACAAAGAGGATTGTTTAAGAGTCAGCCACTAGGGGTATCTTATAAACTCTGACTCAATTAGACTACCAAGTCTCCAAAGTGCTTGCTCAAATCTGTACATCCCAGGTCACCTATTTAGGATTTGGGATATGAATTAAGAGAAGGAAAAATACTATTGTCAAAATCTTACATAGGGTGGGCATGGTGGCCCAGAGGCACCCAGGAGGCAGACGCAGGCAGATCTCTGTGAGTTCGAGGCCAGTTTGGTCTACAGAGTGAGTTCCAGGATAGTGAGGACCTACACACAGAAACCCTGTCTCCAAAACAAAAAAAGCTCACATAGAGTTACAATGAAAATTCCTACTCCAACCACCAAAAAGCAAATTAGGGAATTCCTGGGGGCTGTTATCCCTGGAACATAAACAAGCCTTCAAGAACTTGAAACAGGATCTTGTACAGGCCCCCACTTTAACACTCCCTGATTTCTCCAAGCACTTCCATCTCTATATCCATGAAAGCAAGCTTGTTGCCAAGGGAGTCCTGACCCAAGGATTGGGTCAGGACTGGAAAAGACCAGTAGCCTGTATCTCAGAAATACTGGATCTCAAGGCCTCAGGATGGGCTCCCTGTTTATGGGCCATAGAAGTTACTGCAATTCTTGTAAAAGAGGCAGACAAACTTACTCTGGGACAGACTCTGACCATAACAGTCCCATAACCCACAGAGACTGTATTAAGATATTCCACTAAACACTGAATGTCTAATTCTGCCTAACCCAGGACTAGGTCTTCTAGATAAGGACAATTCATGGTCATCAACCCTGCCACCCTGCTTCTGGATGATGACCCTGAGGTCATCCATGACTGCCTGGAGATACTGGATGTCATCCAAAGCACACCAGACCTGATAGATGTCCGCGTCTCAGAAACGCTGACCCCTAAGCTGATGGCAGCAGCTTCGTCGATAAAGGAATAAGGTACAAAAGGGCGGTGGTAGTTACAGGCTAGAAAGAAATAATATGGGCACAAGTACACCACACCAAAGAGCAGAAATAATAGTCCTAACTCAGGTACTGAAATGGGTCAAAAGAATGAACATTTTTTTCTTTTTTGGCTTTTTGAGACAGGGTTTCTCTATTTAACAGAGCCCCTAGCTTGTAGACCAGGGTGGCCTTGAACTCACAGAGATCCATATGTCCCTGCCTCCCGAGTGCTGGGATTAAAGATGTGTACCGCCACGCCCAGCTACATGTAAACTGATAGCCAATATGCCTTTGCCATGGCTCATGTTCAGACAAATACACAAAAAGGCCTACGAACTTTAGAAAGAGAAACCATTAAAAACAAATAGGAAATGATCCACCTGTTGGAGGCTCTTTGGCTACCAGCAGAACTGACTATTATGCACTCACCGGGATATCAAAACAATAGCCCCTAGGCCCAGGGTACAATTTTGCAGATCAAGCAGCCAGGGAGGCAGCCCTTGGGGACCTTTGCCCCTAAACCATCTTGGAGTTATTGGCCATTCCTAAGCCCCCACTCTGCCTTACTGAAGATGCTCCACACACGCTCCAGAGGAGATTAAATTATACTCCAGCGTGGGAGCCCAACAAAACTGCCATGGATGATAAATCCTATCCCACAGGAAAATTTGCATGCCAAGTTACTGGGAAAGAATTGGCTGATTGCCGGGCAGTGGTGGCGCACGCCTTTAATCCCAGCACTTGGGAGGCAGAGGCAGGCGGATCTTTGCGAGTTCGAGGCCAGCCTGGTCTACAAAGTGAGTCCAGGACAGTCAGGGCTACACAGAGAAACCCTGTCTCGAAAAACCAAAAAAAAAAAAAAAAAAAAGAATTGGCTGATTGCTCTCCACAAGTCAATGCATTTGTTACCCCCAAAATCCCAGGATTCATCTCACCCAATGTTTGGTTGCCCAAACATTGAGAGATACTTCAAACATCTCAGATTGCTGCTTAACCTGAGCTTAGGTAAATGCCAAAAAAAGTCATGCTCTCTTGAATTCTGAGAAATGAACCTTACTGAAATCAAACAAGGGCCATATGGATATACTTACTGGTCTTGGCTGACACTGTCTTGAGCTGGGGAGAGGCCTTTCCAACTCCAATGGAAATGGCCCAAATAGCACCAAAAACTAGTAAAGAAATTATCCCACAATTTGGCCTTGGCCTCAACCCTGAGGTCTGAAGATGGCCTGGCCTTCACAGCCAAGTTATCTCAATTGATCTCAAAAGCTCTCAATATAAATTGGAAACCATGTTGTATATTATCATCTTCAGAGTTCAGGAATGGTAGAAAAGATAAATAGGACTTTAAGGAGGTTTTCTTTTTTCATTCTCTTTTGGTTTGTTTGTTTTTCCAGACAGGGTTTTTTTGTGTAGCCCTAGCTGTCCTGGAACTAGCTATGCAGATCAGTCTGGCCTCAAACTCACAAAGATTCGCCTGCCTCTGCCTTCAGAGTGCTAGTCAAAGGGATGTGCCACCACTGGCCAGCTTAAAGGAGGTTTGTTTTTGTTTGTTTTCTTTTTTTTCCGAGACAGGGTTTCTCTGTGTAGCCTTGACTGTCCTGGACTCACTTTGTAGACCAGGCTAGCCTTGAACTCACAGAGATCCACCTGCCTCTGCCTCTGCCTCCTGAGCGCTGGGATTAAAGGCGTGCGGCACCACACCTGGCTTGCTAGTATAGTGTTCTCTCTGCATGGATGCCTGCAGCCCAGAAGAGGGCACCAGATCTCATTACAGATGGTTGTGAAGCACAATGAGGTTGCTGGGAATTGAACTCAGGACCTCTGGAAGAGCAGGCAGTGCTCTTAACCTCTAAGTCATTTCCTCAGCCCAAAGGAGGTCTTTTAAACTGAATACACTCTTGAGACTGGTGGTAACTGGGTTGATCTCCTGCCTTTTGCCCTACTGAGGGCCCACTGTACCCCGTACCATGAAAAATTCACCCCATATAAAATACTGTATGGACACACCCCCCACAATCCCCCAGGTACATCAAGAGCTGTTAACATACTCCCTTATCTCAGAAGCCTTGAAGGGATTGCAATTAACTCTGGAGAAGATCTTTCCTCGGGTCTAGGCAGTCCAACTTGTTGGAATACTGCTGACCTGACCACACATGTTGGAGTGATGTTATTTTGCATTGTGTAAAGAATGTATTATTCAAATGCTGATTTCTGTGCCAGAAAAGATCTATTACAGGACAGATTTTGATATTGTCATTATGAAGAAACTCCTGCCACAGTATTTTGTAAACATTGTCCTCTATCACCTTCTGTTTGGTTAAATAAAGCGCCAATTGGCCAATAGCTTGGCAGCAGAGGAGAGGCAGGACTTCTAGGCTGAAACAGAGGTCTCAAGTGGAAACCAAAGAAGCAACAACTATGAGACTAAAACTGAAAGGTAACAAATGGGTCACATGGTGGGATGTAGACCAGGCCAGTATTGCTGGTTAGAATAAATCAGAATCTGCCCAGCTATGATGCCTAAGCTAACAACAAATATAATAAATCTCCATGTCATTATTCGGAAGCTGAGGCAGGAATAGAAAGGGAGAAGAGTTACAAACATGTTCCAATCTGGTGACACCATGCTGATCTGCTACTTCAAATCTGACTGCCTCAAACCCAGATAGAAGGGTACCTACATCGTGATTCTCTGGATGCCCAATAAGGTTGCTGGTATTCCTACCTGGATCCACACTCACATCTAAAAAAGGCACCACAGGATTCTGTAGAAGTAGAGTCGGGCCACCAGAGATAGAGTGACTGAATGGAATCCCCTCAAGATGAAGATTTCCAAGGTTTAGTGTTTTATTGTTAACTTACTCTTGCACCTGTGCCTACTCTTCATTCCACTTCAGTTATACTGTAAAAGTCATAATATTAGCCTTTAAACTTTAGCTATAGTAACTTGCATAGACCCCTACCTGGAAACGAGAATTTAGACTAACAGACCATTGGAAAAGTTTTAGATAGCATTAAAACTGACAAACAACCCCAGCTAAAAAAAGATCTCTGCAAACTCTTCCCCCTTCAGGGAAAGAACCTGAATGGGGACTGGAAACCTCATTTGGGAGCTTTTAAGAAAGGTTTATAAGGTAGCACTTTATAGCTGGAAAAAGACTTACAAAGTACTAAAATTTACACATGAACTTAACCCTAAATCCTGCGAGGGAGATGGCACCTATCACTGCGCCTCTTGGAGTTGTGTAACTATTGCCCCCTGGGAAAAGTCTAACAAAGATATTCTTAGCATCTCTCCCAACCCCACAGAGATTAATTCCAACTTTAAACATGGGATATTGCAAGCCCATAACTTTCATACTTAAACTCTAGAACTTCTAAGTTTCCCCAGCCAAATGATTCTGGGATACAGAAAAAACCTGGGGAATAAGGTTATATCTCTCCATCAAAGACACAGGTACTTTGATTATATTCCAAAGAAAACGGGTTCAGTCTGAAATACCTAAACCCACAGGTCCCGATATGTACCTCCCAGTGCCTCAGGTGCCTCTGGTGTGCCCACGCCCCATAGCTGTGCCAACTACTGTCTTGCCTATTCTTTTTTTTTGGGGGGGGGGGACACAGTTTCTTTGTACAGCACTGACTATCCTGGAAATACTAAACACCCCAAACTATGTAGGAATGCCTTATAACCTGCCATTCACAGCATCACCATTAGCCACTGCTGATGCTTGCTCCTGGTCCCCACCCAAATTAACCCTAGGTGATACACAAGGGCAAGGACTATTCATCATGTCAATCTTTTTTTTGAGACAGGGTTTCTCTGTGTAGCCCTGGCTGTCCTGGACTCACTTTGTAGACCAGGCTGGCCTTGAACTTGCAAAGACCCACCTGCCTCTGCCTCCCAAGTGCTGGGATTAAAGACGTGTGCCACCATCGCCCGGATGATGAGACTTTATCTTATCTTAATAAAATAAAAAATACACAGGCCTTAAAATTAGCTCATCAGGTAAAGGCACTATCCACTAAGTCTGAAGGCCTGAATTTGATGCCTGAAATCCACATGGTAGAAGTAGAAAACCAACTCATGCAGGTGTGATCTCTGACCTCCACATGTGCACCGTGACAAACCCACACATATGATACTTAAAAAAATGAAAGCATATATAAAAGTGTACATGTATAATAATGGTACATGTACATAAATAAATAAACAAACATGCATCCCTGCGCGCACGTGCACACACACACACACACACACACACACACACAAATCAAGAGAACCTTGTGGCACTGCAGTTAATAGACTGATGGTCTCAAGGGTAAGGTAGAAGAATAGACAGGATACACATGTCCTTCATTTCTGTAAAGGTGATGCTGTAACTGTCTTGCCAGGAATAAAGTTATTCCAAAGGAAATCTGATTTCTTTCACTATCAGATTGTTGAAATAATGGTCCCCCCAAAATTGGAATTCCCCCCCCAGAAATCTCATGCTGGACGAAGTAAAAAGCTGAAGTCTGGTGTCAACAAAGAAAAGCAATCTGTCTCCAAGAAGATAAGACAGAGTTCTGACTTGATGACCACCTTCCAGGAGACTGAAGTCTAGATAATGATGTCAATGATGGGTGCCACACACTCTGACTGGAATTGCTTAGTTGTGTTCATCTCTTGCCTTCCACTTAAACCTCAGCCTCACCTCAGGAACACAAGGATGGATTTACAGGGTGTGGTCACTGAACCTCTATTTGTCCCTTTTCCTGCTTTCTACTGTTTAGCTGGCCTACTGTAGGCAGGTGGCTAAGCTTAGGGTGTTAGGACTAACAGGCCAGGCCGTGACCCTAACAGCTCTGGTAACAATTTGAGCCATGGGCAGGGAATTTTGCAGTCAGCCACTCTCAGCATGTAGACTCCAGGAGGAGAGACCAAGCAATGCCACACAGCTGTGGGTCCACTTTATTCCAGAGATCCATCTTCCCACTTCAGCCAGCACTGAGTACTGTCTACTTGTACTATCTATGTAAAGCACAGAATAAGTAAGTTCCTCTCAGATCAGTGCACATCAGGTTTTGCCTTCCTGTTAGCTTAGGCTCCCTTGACCTGTCTGGGCTCTTCCTGAACCATCTTAGAAACTGCCACTTGGTGACTAGTCTTATCTTTTAGAGTTCCTTGGAGCCACTGAGGTTCTGTTGAATTATTTTGGCTGTTGGGCCATTTCTATGACAGGTCTTGTCAATTTGGAAGCTCTTGTGAGGAAATTTGGAGTTCTGTTGAATGACTTGGGTATCTATCACAAGAAAGGGAAGGTTAAAATGCATTAGTCTTTTGGTGCTCTCTGAGCCATTGGGATTATGCTAAACCATTTGGACAGAGGAAAAGAGTGCAGAAGAAATCTCTGTGATTTATATAATCATGGAAAATACTGGCTGTACTGTCTTGATGCCCTTAAGGAAAAAATCTAGTTACTCTCGTTTTTACTTTTCTAATTTTAGGTTTTTCAAGACAGAGTTTCTCTGTGTAACAGCCCTGGCTGTCCTGGAACTCACTCTATAGACCAGGTTGGCCTTGAACTCATGGAGATCCACCTGTCTCTGCCTTCTGAGTGCTGAGATTAAAAGCATGTGCTAATACACCTGGCATAATCTCTTGTAATTTATTATGGGAAAACTTAATTGGCCAAGAGAGTTCCTGAAAATAACTGAGCAGCAAACCCTTGTGCAAATGAAAACTTATTAACCTATATTTATTAATACCTAATAAACACCTAATACCACCTAAACAATCCTACTTTAATCCTTTTGAATGGATATTAAAATTCTCTAGCACAGGTCTGTGAGGGCAACTTGGTCAGCCTTCGATCTGCTGGTACACCTCAAACAGCATTCAGCAGTCTGACTCTGGCACAGTCACAGCAGTCTATTTCAGCTTAAGTTTGAGGCTTTTTCCTAGTGTCCCTCATCAGTCAGCCTGCTTCAACCACTCACCTTGGGGCTGGCTTCAGTCGGCTGAGACTATCACTTCCACTGAACTAGCTGAATCCCCTTAGGGCAGGTGCTGCACAGTGTGGCTTAGTCTTTGGCTTTTCAGCCTTGCCTTGGCTTCAAGGCCTACAGTAGGTCCCTGGGTTCCTCAACAGGCTCTGTCTCTGCAGTCTCTCAGAACTGCAGCCTCTATCTCTGTGGTCTCCTCAGTCCGTGTGTGCCTCTTGCCTCACTAGTGTACCTTAGGCCGCTCTGCTCCTGCTGCTGTTATCCGTCTTGGCAGCTTTTCACGGCCTTCTTGGGCTGGCTCATGCCCAGAGCTCCTTTCTGAGTTTTTTTTCTGTCAGAACAACCTCAGTGCAAGCAGCTGGCAAACATGCATCTCTCACAGGATGGCTCCTCACATGGCTGGGGCCTGTTGCACACAGTGGGTCCCTCACAGGGGCTTCCAACTGCTGACTCTTATAGCCTCAGGGCTAGTGCGGCCTCAGAGCTGGCAGATGGCATAGCTTCCTTCTTTGTCTCTGTGAGCACTCCTCTCTCTAGGGCTCCTCTCATGCTTAAATAGGGCATGGTTCTCATGTTCTTTCTTGAGGTCTGGGCCTTTCTCTCACTCTTTGGAGGTCCTGAGACCTCTTGAGGTTTCTGTGGCTTTGTACCCATGCCCCTCAACAAAGCTCTGCTGAGTGGCTCTCATGGAGTCAGAGCTGTGGCTTCAACTGGGCTCCCCCCATTTTGGTTCAGATCTTTCTAGCATCCAAGCAATGTCAAGCCACCAGCTCTTTTCAGTTTCCCAGCTTTCAGAGTGCCTTCTCCATGGCTGTCCAGGACTATGTGCTGCCAGGTGCCAGGCCGATCTGCATTCTAAAAGTCCTTACTAACTCACTAAACCCTTGCCCACTTTCCAATTATCTGAATTTATCACATACTAAAATTACTGTTCCTGGCATGCCTGATTTAAATGTTGTTGTGTGGCATGAGGGCATTTGGGAATGATTTCTGAACTATGTTAATACAGAAGAGCTTTTGCCTCTATTTGTTTTCCTCTTCCTTTGAAAATAATTAACAGCTAACTATAGATTTGGGGACTTAGGAGAAACTGGCTAGGTAGGGCTTTATCAGAGATAGGCCTAACTAAAATGTTAACAGAAATGTTAATTTCCAGCTTTCTTCCAGGTAGAATGGTTTGCATCTGGTGCTTTCAAATGTTAATTCTGGAAACTGAGGCTGAGAAAATAAATCTTGTTCTAAGATTCAAAAGATATAAATGCTCTTATAAAACAGTTATTTTAGAGTCAACAGACATCTGAAATACTTTACTGAAAGCAATTTATTTTAAAAAAACATTCATTGGCACCAAGATAAAAGTTTTGTTTCATTATAAAATTTTAGTATTGGCTATAGAGAATTTGAATAAGATTTTCTTCCAAAACAAATTCTATGAAGAAACTGAATTTATTTATTTACTTACTTACGTACTTGATTCACCTGCCTACGGCACCATTCAGCTATTTATTTACTTATGTTTTTTGAAGTGAAGGCTAACAGAAAATTAGGCTATAAAAATGCCCGTGAGGTGTTTTAGCAGTTAATAACTGATGCTGGCTGCTGCCAAGCTTAACAACCTGGGTTCTATTCCCCACCCCAACCCACAGGACAGAGGAGAAAAACAACTCCTACAAGCTCCTCTGACCTTTACAAATGCTGTGTGCTCCCACGGACATACACAAATAAGCTAAGTAATAAAAAATCTAAGCCGGGCGGTGGTGGCGCACGCCTTTAATCCCAGCACTTGGGAGGCAGAGGCAGGCGGATCTTTGTGAGTTCGAGGCCAGCCTGGTCTACAAAGTGAGTCCAGGACAGCC
>CAJQZJ010031773.1:1759097-1774771 GCA_907164525.1 Lophiomys imhausi
GACGTGCTGACAGGAAACCCACAGTACTCAGGACGTGCTGACAGGAAACCCACAGTACTCAGGGGTGTGCTGACAGGGAACCCCACATACTCAAGGATGTGCTGACAACTGTGCAGACATGCTGCTAGGGGTAGGCAGCAGGCTCTGGTCAAGTTGGACTCCTTCCTGTGGGCTGGCTACCAAAGTAAATTCCATCATCCATGCAATGTGTCCCAAACATGCCACCCAGTCATTCAAGTCTCCAAATGCCAGGTCACAAGATCTAAGCAGAAGCAGAAGTCAGACACAATCCTAACTATGATATGATTCTGTTTTAGAAGAAACAGCTTCTCAAGACAAATGAAAATTTTAACTAGACTGGCCACTGGGTAACACCAGGGATTTCATTTCTTAGACTATCAGTAATGGAAATGAAATAAAAAGAAAAGGATTCTTAGAGGTGAAGAGTCCTAGCACAATTTCCACAATTTCCTCCAAAAAGTCTGTAAGCCCATACAGAAGACAGCTGGTAATCCTGAGGGTCCCATCTAGAGAAAGGGCAACAAACTCCACAGTTCAAAAACTCTACAATATAAATTTTTTTTTCTTTTTGGTGTTTCAAGACAGGGTTTCTCTGTGTTGTCCTGGCTATCCTGGAACTTACTCTGTAGACCAGGTTAGCCTTGAACTCAGAGATCCGTCTTCCTCTGCCTCCCAAGTGCTGGCATTAAAGGCAGGCACCACCATGCCGGGCCTCCACAACATACATTAAAAAAACCAACCTTCTCTGTCCTCAACAGGGACTATGCACGCCCTCACAGAGCTGTCGCAGTCACCTGTGGGGTGCTTGTTTCCAAAGACTTAATTAAGACCTGGCCTACACCTGAGGGCAACTTTAACCTACTACTAGTACTGCATAACTAACATATTCTAGGGGAAGCAACACCATCAAAAGTCTTAATGCCAGAAATGCCACAGAGTCACTGAGCCTATATAGATGATAACTGCTAAGGCTATCCTGAGATGGAAAGCCCAAAGATAAACACCAAAGACAGCCACAAAGAGTTAATAAACTTCAGAAATTTAGAACCAGTTGTTTCCACCAGATGTGGTCAGAAACCCCCGATAAGGCTACCTTAGAAACAAAGCACAGTCCACAGTAAGCAAACAGCTCATATTAAGGTCACTTGGTCCCTATTCAGTCCCTGAAATGTTCTGGGTAACATACCACAAGCCTGGATTTTTCTGGTTGCTCTTTTTGTGTTTCCCCTTAACTTATTAACACTAACATCTTCACCAACTACCCTTTCCTCTGTGGTCTAAGCAGTCACCAGTGACAAGCCACAATTTCGGCTGAAAGTGGCTGGAAGTCTTTAAATGTCCTTCAGAGGATGTGAGATGTGGCTTTCATGATATAGTGGCCAGAGCCACATCCCTGTGACTGGCAGATGGAGCAGAGACAAGGTGAGCCTTAGTAAGTAGTCATGATGGCTGTTTCAGATGAAACTCACCTGCTCACAATATCTGTCTGCAGAGGTAAGGCAGTTGAACAGGACAAATCTAGGGCTGTTACTTCACAAGTCCAACTGACCCCCAGATCAGGGAGTAGGTGGCTATAGCAGTCACATGACAGCACCCTTGTGCGGCAGTCGAGCAGGACAGCCCCACCACAGTCTCACTGAGCTGGCAGTGTAGACTTTGTACAAAAGAGAAACTCAGGCCACAGCTGCTGGAAGGCCCTCACATGGAGTAGGCTGGAAGCAGAACTCATACCTTGTTAGACTCTTGTCCCAGCATTTTCATCAAGTGCTTTAAACTGTGTAGCCACTGACTTCCCAAACATAACCCTGAAGAGCTAAGGAGGAAGCTGCAGCAGACTGGCTCCAGACCCTGAAGGCATATCACAGACTCTGAGGCTCCAGACCCCTCAGAGAAACCCTCCACTGTGCCAGAAGCATTTCAGAGAACACTCTTAGACAGAACACACAGCAACAAGTCTGCCCTTAATTGCCTGTAACTTCCCTTAGAATATACTTGGGAATTGGATATCTTTATTTTATTTTGAGACAGCATCTCAATATCTTGTACATGTTGGGTTTGAACTTGTGTTCAAACAATCCTCTTCCTCAGCCTTACTCCCTCTATAGCTGGGATTAAAAGATGTACACAATTGCAGGGAGGGCCCTTTACTCTAGTTACAAAGGTCCCTACCACCATTATAAAATTCTCCGAGAACAGGAGTTGATGGAGACACCACCATTATAGCAGGTAGTGCAGTGCCAGGTGCAGGATAGACAAGAACGGCCCACAACGCAATGAAGTTCTTCTGTTTCTCCAGGTGTCCTCTTCCTTAGAAATAAAAAAGGTTTTACTATTCCTAACAATACCTTCCAAAATTTGAATTAGCAGCACATACCAAATAATTAGAAAGAGGGCTACAGATTCTGTGTGTAGCTCAGTGGTAAAACATTTGCCTAGCATGTCTAAGGCCCAGGAACCAATTCCCAAAACTACAAAAAAAAAAAAAAAAACCTAAATAAAATAATACAAAAAATGTTAGAAATAATTAGCAAGATGGGATGCTGAAATGGCTCAGTGGGTAAAGGTGCTCTCTGTACACAAAAACCTGATAACCACAGTCTGATCTTTGGAATGCACATGACAGTGGAAGGAGAAAACAGATTTCACAGAGAGCTGTGGCACACACAATAGTAAGTACAACCTAAAATATGATTAGCAAGAAAATGACTTGTCATTAACAGGTACTTTGAAACCACTTTTGCTAAAATGCATCAACTCCTCACCAGGGACCATATGGTAACTAAAAGTAGACAAAAGTCTGGCATTCCTGGGCTCTTTCTGCATGTTTCCTCTGTAGTAAGACTGGGTCCCTCGGGCTGGAGAGATGGCTCAGAGAGTAAGGGCACTGGCTGCTCTTCCAGGGTCCTGAGTTCAATTCCCAGTAACCATATGGTAGCTCACTACCATCTATAATGAGATCTGATGCACCCTCTTCTATTATGCAAGTGTACATGCAGAGAGAATACTCATATACATAAAATAAATAAAATCTTTTAAAAAAAGAGGGGGGGCTGGAGAGATGGCTCAGAGGTTAAGAGCACTGGCTGTTCTTCCAAAGGTCCTATAGTGGCTCACAACTATCTACATTGAGATCTGGTGCCCTCTTCTGGAGTACAGGCATGCAGAATACTGTATACATAAACAAACAAACAAACAAACAAACAAACAAATAAATAAATAAATCTTAAAAAAAAAAAAGACTGGGTCCCTCACTTGTTTAGTACTAAGTGTAGATATGGGAAATCCTCAAGGAGTCTTTCTACAAACTGGTGATAGCCAACCCATTTCATGTTCTTCAAGGCTAATGGCACAAAGAATAACTGAGGTATCTTACTGTCAGCTTTGACAATGCTCTGCTCCAAACCGACAGAAGGCACTGTAAGTCTCCAGTTGTCCTAAACCCCAAGACAGATCACCCCATGATGAGATCACCCTCCCAGCAGGAATACTTATCTCAGGGTAACTGGACTGTCTTCTCACCACCTTGTAGAACCAGAACTGAGATAATGATCAACCAGACCACACTGTGACCGAGACTACTTAATTATGCATACCTCTTGACCCTACCTAATTCTCATGTCAGTGCTCTGAAGATGGGCTTAAATGCTTACTTTTCAACTCTCCTAATGGCCATTTTGATTATACTCCTTTTGCAACCTCTTATACTTCTTATTATTTGCACTCCCCACCCCCAACAAAATTTCTCTGTGCAGACCAGGGTGGCCTTGAACTCAGACACCTGCATGCCTGTCTCCGGAGTGCTGTGATTAAAGGATCAAAGGCATAAGCCACCATGCCTGACTTGTGTGCTTTCTTAAGGGCTAAGGGGCTAGACCTAGTTAGCTGAAACCTATGGTTGGGCCTCTGGCCTAGGACTCTGATTACAGGCCTATTCCAGGGTAAAGAAAAGCCTAGACACTAAAGAGTGGGGCTAGAAGTATCTGAAAGATTGCAGAGCAGAGCCTGGCAAGCTGCTATATATGAGTGAAGGCCAGAACTGAGAGACTCAGGAAGGGTAAGGGCATGCTGAGAAACTTGCAGCTAGATTCAGTGACATACAGAATGTGTGCAGGAACTACAAACACCTGCAGCAGTATCCTCAAAGAGTACTGAAAAGAATGGCATAGCTGACTCTGAACTGGTCTGTTGAGAAGGCTGGGTTAGTGGCTGAGCCTCTCACCCAGATGGCTCCACCAAGTCAGTGGTAAGGAAGAGTCACTTACCTACTCAATCCTCTCATCAGGTCAATCAGAAGTAGAAACTAAAGTATGTGAAGCCAGGCGCACAGAAAATGCAGAAATGAAGTGAAGAGACAGAGGCAGTGACCATGGCCGCTTATTGTCTCCATGTTTCTAGAACTCCACTTCCAAGTTCTCTGTCTCCAAACTCTAGGCCCATCAGAGACCTGAAACACACATTCATTTCTTTCACTGAACAAATACTACACATCAGCTCATGTACATATACACATAATTCAACCAATTCTCCTCATAATTTCCTAAAAAACTTTTCAAAAGTGCTAGGAACTGTGTATGTATTATATCATCATCAAAGAGTTTTCACTTACAAAAACATCAATCAGCAAAATCAAGAATTAATTGGTTGGGGACATACTTGAATAATCAATGCCAAATAAACTAAGAGCTTTTTTTTTAAACTTATTTTTGCTTATGTTCATTGGTGTTTTGCCTGCATATATATCTACGTGAAGGTGTCAGAAGTCCTTGAACTGGAGTTACAAACAGTTGTGAGCTGCCATGTGGGAGCTGGGAATTGAACCTGGGTTCTCTGGGAGAACAGCCAGTGCTCTTACCTGTTCAGTCCTCTCTCCAGCCCTGTGCTTTCTAAGAGACTACATACCTGCCTGAAACACTGAGTGTCTAATGCTTTCTACTGCTATGACAAACATCATGACCAAAAGCAACTTGGGAGGGATAGGTAACACTTCCAGGTAAACAAGTCTACCACTGAGGGAGGACAGGGCAGGAACCTGGAGATAAGAACTAAAGCAGAAGCCATGGAGGAACACTGCTTACTGGCTTGCTTTTCATTGCTTGCCCAGCTGCTTTTTGTTTGTTTGTTTGTAGACAGGGTTTCTCTATGGGTCCATAGAAGGCTATCCTGGACTCACTTTGTGGACCAGGCTGGCCTTGAACTCACAGATATCAGAGTACCTCTGCCTCCCAAGTGCTGGAATTAAAGATGCATACTACCATGCTCGGCATCAGCCTGCTTTTTAATATCACCCAGGACCACCTACCTAGGGGTGGCATACCACACCATTCCCCCTCCCCCCTGGGCTAGACTTGCCTGTATAGATCATTAATCAAGAAAATGCCCAACAGACTTGCCCACTAACCAATTTTATGGAGGCATTTTTCTCAATTAAGAACCCTGGGCCGGGCATGGTGGTGCATGCCTTTAGTCCCAGCACTTGGGAGGCAGAGGCAGGTGGTTTTCTCTGAGTTCGAGACCAGCCTGGTCTACAAAGTGAGTCCAGTACAGCCAGGGCTACACAGAGAAACCCTGTCTCGAAAAACCAAAAATAAAGAATCCCCCTTCTGGGGCTGGTGGAGAGATGGCTTAGTGGTTAAGAGCACTGTCTGCTCTTCCAGAGGTCCTGAGTTCAATTTCCAGCAACCACATGGTGGCCTCACAACCATCTATAATGTGATCTGATGTCCTCTTCTGGCATGCAGATGTACATGCAGATACAAAACTTATATACATTAAAATAAATAAATCTTAAAAAAAAAAAAGAATCCCTCATCTGGGGCTGGAGAGATGGCTCAGTGGTAAAGAGCACTGGCTGTTCTACAGAAGGATCAGGGTTTAAATCCCAGCACCCACAAGGCAGTTCACAGACATCTGTAATTGCCAGGCGTGGTGGCACACACCTTTAATTCCAGCAATTGGGAGGCACAGGCAGGTAGATCTCTGTGAGTTCAAGGCTAGCCTGGTCTACAAAATGAGTCCAGGACAGCAAGGATACAGAGAAACCCTGTCTGGAAATTTCAGCACAAACAAACAAACAAATCCCTCTTCTGGGAGATAGCTCGGCTGCTGCTCTTTCAAAGGACCAGGGTTCAGTTCCCAGCACCCAAATAGCAGCTCACAACTTATCTGTAATTCTAGTCCCAGGGGAATCTGATGCCCTCACACTGATATACATGCAGGCAGAACATCAATGCACATTAAATAAAAGTAAATAACTTTGAGTATATACACACACACTCACACACACACCACTTTTAAAAATTCCCTCTTATGGGTTGGAGAGATGGCTCAGAGGTTAAGAGCACTGGCTGTTCTTCCAGAGGTCCTGAGTTCAATTCCCAGCAACCACATGGTGGCTCACAACCATCTACATTGAGATCTGGTGCCTTCTTCTGGCCTGCAGGCACGTATGCAGACCAAATACTGTATACATAATAAATAAATAAAAATAAATATTAAAAAAAAAAATTCCCTCTTAGGCAGTGGTGGTACATGCCTTTAATCCCAGCACTTCGGAGGCAGAGGCAGGTGGATCTTTGTGAGTTCAAGGCCAACCTGGTCTACAAAGTGAGTCCACGACAGACAAGAATACACAGAGAAATCCTGTCTTGAAAAACCAATAAATAAATAAATAAATAAATAAATAAATAAATAGATAGATAGATAGATAGATAAATAAATAAATTCCCGCTTCCAAGACATTCCATAAGGTAGTGTAAACTGACAAAAAAAAAAAAAAATCCCAGCACACTGAGACTTTAGAACTCTCTAAAGATTTACAAAATATTTTAACTTATACTAGATCTTTTTCTGAAAATAAAAATCACGAAGATCTGTTCATATAGATTACAGAAAGCGAGCTTCAATGTCTTCATGGACAGGCCACTAAAACCCTCAGGGCGTAGAGTCAAACTGGTAGCTTCCTCTCAACTCTGGTTAGCATGGAATTAATGCCTGAAACTATGCTTATTCATAGCACTTAAAAAACCCCTCAAAACCCAAAATTTCCCTAGACTTAATTTTATCATCACGCTATAAAAAGGGATAAATTCTTCCTACAAAGTCACAAGAAGAAGCACTTGCCTTAGCTTTACGAAGCCAAAAGTGTCTTTTTTAAAACGGCACCTAATCTTATCCTAATTAACTTCACAACAAATGACTTCCCTTTTTTTACAAACACCAGAACCGCGACAGCAGCTCTTCCTGAGGCTACGAGCTGCAGGGACTTGAAAAGACGCGCCCGAGCCTCGTGAGAACCTCCACACACATAGCGAGGACCCGCAGCCATCCCAGCCGAGGCGACTGGGTCGCATCAAAAAGGACAAAAGGAACAAAAATGACGGCAGGTACTGCGACCGTGAAGACGCTGAGGGGCCAAGGCGTGAGATAAGTTTGTGCTCGTTAAGTATCGGCGGCCAGACCCAGAAGCACACGCCGCAGCCAGGCACTAAGAAGCGTGACACCGACCGGTGTCACCGCCGCGCAGGCTGCCGGCGTCCCTTCCCGGACACGCACGCCGACTGGCACCGGCTTGGGGGAGTCACGACGTGGCGGGAGCCGGGCACCTGACCAAAGATCCCGCCGCCGCTCTCCTCCGCGGCCTGGGCCCGCCGTCCGCGCGAGGCGCAGCTGTCAGAGGCCGAGCCGGGCGCACCCACGGGACGCAGCCCCCACCCCGCTCGCCGCGCACGGACAATGGCGCGGACCCTGACCCCTGCGCAGAGCCGGCCGTCGAAGGCGCCACTGAGGCGTCCCGTGCGCACTCACCTGAGGCGCCGGCTCCGCGCGGCGCAGCGCAGGCCCGCGGGCTGCGGACAGCGCAACGGGCGCGCCCATTCATTAGCCGCTTTGTCTGCCCCCGCCGCCCCAGCCCCGCCGCCCGCGTCGCCGCCGGACGCTGCGCCCCTCCCAGGGCCCCGCGCGGGTCGGGGGCGGGGCCCGGGGGCGGGGTTGACGCGCGCAAGCGCAGTCCGCGCGCACCTGCCCCTCCTGGGGCTGGGCCCAGAGGCCCTCTGGATGGGCCCGGCCAAGGCAAATGGGGAGGAGCCGAGAAGACTACGCAGGCGCAGTTTCCCCTCGCCCCCTCTCCGGAGGTCAGGTTGCGCCGGCGCGGTCCCACGCGCTGGGCCGGGTCCCGGGCCTCCTCCGTCGAACCACGCAAGCGCGGTCCGGCGCACCTGCCCCGTCCGGAGTTCGTCTGAAGACTACGCAGGCGCAGTCGCCGCGGCGGTTGGTTAGAGTAGCTGCGCTTTTCGGAGCGTGCGTCGTTCGCGGTTTCTTCTCTGGGCTTGGCCGTTAGTGGTGGTCCTGCGCCCTCCCAACGGCTGGCCGTGGGGCTTCCGGGCTTGTGGTCGAGGCGGGAGGGCGGGCGGGCGCCCTCGTCGGGGCGTGCGCGCAGCTTCTTTCGGTAGCCCATGGGTGGAGGCTAGACGTAGCAGGTGTTAGCTGTGCAGGACTTGAGGCCGTTTGCGTTAAAAGAAATAAGTTTCTCGTAAGACGCCCGCCCCAATTCAAATTCTTGTGCGGACCAGGTAATTTCTGGAGGCTGAATTTGGCCCTGAGGCCCTTCTCTGATGACACTTGAGACCACAGCTTGTTATTTTATGCGGAAGTTCTGTCCCACACTCGTTCCCTATCTTGCAATTTTGGGCGAGTTTCTTCTGTGATTTAGGATTATAAACCCAGCTGGGTGGCCGATGTCACCCGTTGAAGCAGCTTGCTTGCCCTGATTCAGGGTCACTGGAAATGGTTTGGAATTCCGTGTCTAAAGTTCAAGGACAAGGCCTAAAGGGGAGGTGGTTGGGATGCCAGTGCACTGCAGATGGAGCCTTTGGCTATCATTGGTCTGGAACCCTGAGCCTGCCTTCTGCCTTCTCCATTCAGGGCAGCTGATGATGTGTGTGGTTGGACATGGTGGCTTCATATCAGTTTAGGTGGGAAACACCTCAGACAGGCTTGGGTGGAGGTCCTCAGCTAGCAGATTTCTATAAGGTACAGCAGTGTCTCCCCAGTAATCTAGCTCTCCATGTCCCCCTCGTGCACATCACCCCTCACCTCATGCAAAAGATAACAGGGATCTACCTTTGTCAGATAGCCTCGGGCACAGATGTAGCTTCTTGAAGGATTTCAGAAACCCCAGGAGAACTGATCCAGACGTGGGTTCTTGAGGTGTAGAGCTAAGGGGTAGGGGTGGGAATACCGAGTAAAATAGAGAGTATGAGCTTTTTCCCAGAGTGTCTCAGCCCAGCAGGAGGTCTCAACTGGCTTGTTTATACCCCTTCATACTGCCAAGTGCCTGCAGTGCTCCTATCCCTGCCCAAACTGTGCAGGGGAAGAAGGAAAAGGGAAATGGAAGGCAACGAGCTGCTTCCTGGTGTGCAAGGAACAGGCTTCCCCTTCTATGACTTGCACAGTATCAAGATGTCCATGGGTTTTGAAGAGCTAGGGCACATTTGCATGTCCATAGGGACCTTGGAAGAAGTAAGCACCATATTAGATGGAAAGATGATGACAGCATTTGAAATCCTACTTGGTTCTTATTTGCACACCTTTAATCCCAGCACTTGGGAGGCAGAGACAGGTGGATCTCTGTGAGTTCAAGGCTAGCCTGGTCTACAGAGTGAGTCCAGGACAGTCAGGGTTACACAGAGAAACCCTGTTTCAAGAAAAGTTTTAAAAAAAAAAACAGCTCTTGAGTGTTTTGCCGACATGTATGTCTTTACACCTCTATGAGCACGCAGTGCTCATAGACGCCAGAAGAAGACCTTAGATCCCTTAGAACTGGAATTACAGGTGGTTGTGAGCTCCCATGTGATACTGGGAATCAAAATGACATCCTTTGCAAAACCAGCAAGTGCTCTTAGCTTTTTTTTTTTTTGACTTGTTTTGTTGTTGTTTTTCGAGACAGGGTTTCTCTGTGTATCCTTGGCTGTCCTGGACTCACTTTGTAGACCAGGCTGGCCTCGAACTCACAAAGATCCGCCTGCCTCTGCCTCCCAAGTGCTGGGATTAAAGGCGTGCGCCACCAAAGTACTCTTAGCTTTAAGCTGTCTATCCAACCATAGGCTTCCTTTGATGGCGCCCAAGAGAAGGAGTTTGGTTACTAGAGATCTATAGCATGGTTCTATAAAGTCATAAACTTTAATCCTGTGCGCATATATATATGTATATACATACATACATACATGCATGCATATATATATATATATATATATATATATAGGCTTTTTGAGACAGGGTTTCTCTGTGAATCCATGGCTAGAGTCACTTTGTAGACCAGGATGGCCTTGAACTCACGGAGATCTGCCTGCCTCTGCCTCCCAGAGTGCTAGCTGTGCATATTCTTTCTCCTGCATCTGATTTCAATCATATATACACATCCAGTTATGCAGAGACATTAGATAGTAAGAGATTCTCCTTAAAAGTTCACTTAGAGGAGACAATCTGCTTTATTGTGCATGTACCCCAAACCAGTCAAGGTTAGGTCAATCCACTACCTCTGTACCCACAAACTGAGGATATGTTTGCCAAGTTTGCTGGTCCTGAAGGTGAAGAGAAACGTATTCCATTGTTGAGTGGAGTATGTTTGTAGCTGAATACAAATGAAGAGTCCTAGGTTGCTAACAAGTTGCTAGGTACAGTGCTCAAAGGGGTGTGTATGTGTGCGTGTGCGTGCAAATAGCACATACAGGTGAGAGTCTTAAGCTGGCAAATGCGTTGTAAAAGGGTGGTGTGCTAAACCAAGTAGAGTCCCAGGTTGCTAATCTATTTACTCTGGTTTCCTGTCTTACTGGAGTGCTGACTGGATTTGGGGCCCCTTTCTGGGGACAGGTGGCAAGATATGTATGTTTGCAGGTGATGGGGAATGTTTAAACAACCACTGGGATGTGGAGGCAGTGAGAGACCATCCCAGAGACCACTGACAAAATGGGCACCTAAGTGATAAAATGGGCACCGCACCGCTTGGTGAAGAATTACCTTGGGGGAAAATTGGAGAGAGGTACCTGAGAGGCTGATAAGATCAGGTGAGATGGAACTTGTGGGAAGAGAACTTTCTTGTCTGAGTTAAGGACAGGCAAAGGTTTATAACAGTAACACCAGGAAAGTTCTATATGCCAAACCTTTTGTTAATGGATGAAATGCAAATGCTTTCTCCTAGTTGTAGCTTACCTTTTTAGACACTTGTAGAGTCTTGTGTGGAGCAAAAGCTTTCAGCTTTGGTAAAGGTCCTATATATCAGTATTTCCTGTTGAGATCATGTTTTTGATACTTGGCTTAAGAAACTTTTGCTTAATTCTAGATCCCAGAGACTTTCTGCTAATGCTTTTTGGAAAGACTGATAGATTTATATTTAAATCCTTGTCCTTGGCATTGATGGAGCATGCTTTTAATTTTAGTACTTAAAAGGCAGAGGTAGGTGGATCTCTTGAGTTTGAGGCTACCCAATTTACAGAGCAAGTTCCAGGACACCCATGGCTACACAGAGAAATTTTATCTTGGAAAAATAAATAAAAGCCCCTAGAACTTGGTTGTAATGTGAGTTCTTTAGGGAATTAGTAAGGGCTTCTGAAATGCAGACTTTTTTTTTTTTTGAAAGATTTATTTTACATAGATGAGAGCTCTATCTGCATGTACCACTTCATGCTGGAAGAGGGCATCAGATCCCAGTAGAGATGGTTGTAAGCCACCATGTGGTTGCTGGGAATTGAACTCCAGACCTCTGGAAGAGCAAACAGTGCTCTAAACCGCTGAGCCATCTCTCCAGCCCGAAATGCAGACGCTTAAGAGGCATGCAGATCAGCCTGGCACCTGGCAGCACATAGTCCTGGGCAACCATTGAGAAGGCACTCTGAAAGCTGGGGAAACTGAAAAAGGGCTTCTCAACGCTGCCACACTTTGAAAGACTCTAGCTGAAGCTTTCAGCTACTGAACACTACTCAGCTGCTGCTCACTGCCTCATTTTGAAAGACCTGAGACTGGCCAAGACTTGCGACCAAGGAGGGGTGGAGCATCAATGAAAGGCCTCATTTTGAAGCTTGACTCAATGAAAGGCCTCATTTTGAAGCTTGACTCAATGAAAAGCCTCATTTTGAAGCTTGACTCTGAGGGAGATGGAGAGTAGTGCTGGTGGAGGGGGCATGGCCAAGAGCCACCAGTTACCACTTGAGAGCCCATGAGCTGGGGGTTACTGCAAAAGTCCTCAAGAACCATGCCCTATTTAAGCCAGAGAGCCGTGTGTGTGTGTGTGTGTGTGTGTGTGTGTGTGTGTGTGTGTGTGAGAGAGAGAGAGAGAGAGAGAGAGATGCCCATGTGAGGATCTCCCTGAGTTCAGGGCCAGCCTGGTCTACAGAGTGAGTTCCAGGACAGCCAGGGCTGTTACACAGAGAAACCCTGTCTCAAAAAACCATAAAAAGGGGGGGGGGTTAGGGTAGGATTAATTGATAGATATTAAGTATTTATACATTATAGGTGTTTAGGTATTAATAAATATAGGTTAATAAAATTTTCAATTTTACTTGGTAAATGCTACATGTGGTTGTTTGCATTTCTACAGCAAGAAGAGAGGTGAGCCAAGAAGAATCACCCAGAAACTCCTGGGCCAGCTAACCTAGAACATGCAGTGGAGCAGCAGAAACTACAAGAGAGAACTTGCCTGAGCAAGTTATAAGGAAAGAACCAACTATAGAATTACCCTTTGACCCCACACATATGCTCACACTTGCACTTACACACATAAACACAAAATAAAGAAAAAATTTTAAAGTCATTTTTGTCTTGAGAACTCTCTGAGCTCACTTATTTTACAAAGTTTTTTTTTTTTAATTCTTAATTATGTGACCCTGTGTGTTTGCACATATGTGTGGTTTCCCTGGAAGCAAGAAAAGGGTGTCAGGTTCCCAACTGATGGTTACAAACATTGTAAGCTGCCTGAAATGCATGTTGGGAATTGAACTCTATTCATCTGAAAAAACAGCAAGCACTGTTTACTGCTGAGTGAATGAAAATGAAGAAATGACTGCTCCTAGGTATGGATGAGGAGAAAGTTTTATTGTAGATATGAGGAAAGTAGAGCCAGAGGCATTTGGAAGGTTCCAGAATGAACCAGAGCCATGAGAGGAGAGAGGAAGAGAGGAACTAAGCAGTAAAGAGCACATGAGACCCAAGAGAGCAAGTAACCAAAATGGCTGGATTATATAGGAAAAAAGAGAAGCTGGAGAAGGGAAGAACAACTTAAGGGTTGGAGAGCTTTAAGGTAGGGGGAAGGGTGTGTCAGCAGCCAGGAAGACTAACAGGTTCTTGTGAGTATGGACTGAGTGAGCCTAGAAATTAGCATAGACCTTGATATGCTAATATAGGCAAACAGGCATATGTTTTTATTTTTATTTTTATTTTTTTTTTGGTTTTTCGAGACAGGGTTTCTCTGAATATCTCTGGCTGTCCTGGACTCACTTTGTAGACCAGGCTGGCCTCGAACTCACAAAGATCCGCCTGCCTCTGCCTCCCAAGTGCTGGGATTAAAGGCGTGCGCCACCACCGCCCGGCCAGGCATATGTTAATGGAGGAGCCATAGCTATCTTTTTGTTGGAGGTAAGGAAAATGATTCCTTTTAGCAAGTAGGAAGTATCTTAAGTCCCTGGCTTTTGACTAAATGCCAGACTTCAAGGGGGAAAAAGGAATTTCTAAAGATCTAACACAGAGCCATGGAGCCATTGCTCAGGCCCCTCATTCTAGGAGGGTTTTGTTGAGTGGTGGTGTTTGTTTTGTTTTGTTTTTTGAAGACAGGATTTCTCTGTGTGTCCCTGGCTGTCCTGGAATTCTTTGTTGACCTGGCTGACCTTCAACTCAGAGATCTGCCTGCCTCTGCCTCCTGAATGCTGGAACTAAAGGTATGAGCCATCACATCTGACTCATGTATTTCTATTTCAGCTCCCTATATAGAGAGAAAGTTTGTTTGATTTAATGCTGTAAACTGAGTCAGGTCCTTGCATGCTAAGCAAGCATACACTATACCACTGAGTTATACTGCCAGCCAGAGAGGATTTTTTTTTTTTTTTTTTTTTTGGTTTTTCAAGACAGGGTTTCTGTCTGTCCTACATTATGGAGGACAGTCTACTTATTCAAAGCTCACTGATGAAGTGTAAACCTCCTTCAGAAACACATAGAATGATGTGTGACTAAACATCTGGGTATGGTGACCCAGTGTCATAGTCACTGTTCTGTTGCTGTGGGGAGACACGATGACTAAAGCAACCATTAGAAAAAACAGTATTTAATTGGGGGTATGCTGACAGTCTCAGGTTTACTCCATCATTGCAGTGGGGAGCATGGTGGCAGGTAGCCAGGCATGGTGCTGGAGAAGGAGAAGGAGCAGAGAGTGTAAATCCTGACCCTTAGGCAGCAGGCAGAGAGAGCAAAAACAAAAAACAGAAACTGGATGGCATGGGCCTGGCCTGGGCTTTTGAAATCTCAAACCCCATTCCCAGTGGCACACCTCCTCCAATAAGGCCATACCTCCTCCTAGGCCACACCTCCTAATCCTTTCCAAACATTTCATCAACTGGGGACTAAGTTTACAAATATATGAACCTGTGGGAGCCATTCTCATTATTCAAACCATCCACTGAAGGACATTGATACCTATTAGCCATCATAAGTGCTTCTGATTCACAGCATTTGGGTGCTCTAGAATTTGACCTATGTCTCCCCAGTACCAATACCGTACGTGGTCTTTTCTTGACTGAATTTTATCAATTTTATTGATCACTTTTTTTTTTAGGTTTTTCAAGACAGGGTTTCTCTGTGTAACAGCCCTGGCTGTACTCACTTTGTAGACCAGGCTGGCCTTGAACTCACAGAGATCCGCCTGCCTCTGGCTCCCAAGTGCTGGGATTAAAGGTGTGTGACAACACACCCAGCAATTAGACAGCTTGAATTGCCATGTGGGTGTTGGGATTTGAACCCTGGGTCCTTCAGAAGAACAACCAGTGCTCTTAACCACTGAGCCATCTTCTCTCCAGCTCTTTATTGATCATTTGTTTTTAAAGATTTTATTTATTTATTATGAATACAGTGTTATGTCTGCAGAAGAGGGCACAAGATCCAATTAAAGATGGTTGTAAGCCACCATATGGTTGCTGGGAATTGAACTCAGGACCTCTGGAAGAACAGCCAGTGCTCTTAATCTCTTAGCCATCTCTCCAGTCCCTATTGATCATTTTTAAGAACTAACTTTTTGTTTCTTTTTTTTTTTTTTTTTGGTTTTTCGAGACAGGGTTTCTCTGTGTAGCCCTGGCTGTCCTGGACTCACTTTGTAGACCAGGCTGGCCTCGAACTCGCAAAGATCCGCCTGCCTCTGCCTCCCAAGTGCTGGGATTAAAGGCGTGCGCCACCACTGCCCGGCTGTTTCATTGATTTTTCTCATTTTCGATTTCATTGATTTCTATTTTATATTATTTCCTTCCATTTGCTTATCTTGGTTTAGGTTCTCAAGATGAGAGCTGGGATCTTACCCAACTGCTTTGAGGTACTCTTTCTTTCTTTCCTTCTTTCCTTCCTTCCTTCCTTCCTTCCTTCTTTCTTTCTTTCTTTCTTTCTTTCTTTCTTTCTTTCTTTCTTTC
>CAJQZJ010031773.1:1774781-1790290 GCA_907164525.1 Lophiomys imhausi
TTCTTTCTTTCTTTCTTTCTTTCTTTCTTTCTTTCTTTCTTTCTTTCTTTCTTTCTAAGATTTATTTATTTTTTTATGTAGCCAGGTGTGGTAGTGCACACCTCCCAGCACTTGGGAGGCAGAGGCAGGCAGATCTCTGTGAGTTTGAGGCCAGCCTCGTCTACAAAGTGAGTCCAGGACAGCCAGGGCTGTTACACAGAGAAACCGTGTCTCAAAAACAAACAAAAAAGTCAATATTTTTAATGTATTTTTATCCAAATGTATATCTGCATGTACACCTGCATTCCAGGAGAGGGCATCAGATCCCATTATAGATGGTAGTGAGCCACCATGTGGTTGCTGGAAATTGAACTCAGGACCTCTGGAAGAGCAGCCAGTGCTCTTAACCTCTGAGCCATCTCTATAGCCCTGTTTCTTTTCTTTTTGGGACAGATTTTTGCTATGTAACCCTAGGTAACCTGGAACTCACTATATAGACCAGGCTGGTATTGAACTTGGTACAATTTTCTTGTATCTGTCTCCTAAGTTCTTGGATTGTAGGCATACAAAGCTAAGCCTGGCCATGTTTCTTTTTTCCTATGATGTGTTTAGTGTCTAGATTTTCCAATGTCCACAGTTTTTGATACATTGTGTCTTTTTCATTCCATTCAATATATTTCAATTTCCAAATGCCTCTTTTTTGTTGTTGTTTTTTTTTTTATTTTAGGTGGTAGAGGGATAGCTCATGGTTAAAGCACTTGTTGCTCTTACAGAGGACCTGAGTACAGTTCCCAGCACCCATAGTGTCTCAGGAATATAACTCTAGTTTGTTGTTGTTTGTTTTGGTTTTTTGAGACAGGGTTTCTCTGTTTAACAGCTCTGGCTGTCCTGGACTCGCTTTGTAGACCAGGCTGGCCTCGAACTCACAAAGATCCGCCTGCCTCTGCCTCCCAAGTGCTGGGATTAAAGGCGTGCGCCACCACCGCCCGGCTATAACTCTAGTTTGAAAGAATCTGACTCTCCCTCTTCTGACCACCACAGGTACCACACATGGTACACATACATACATTCAGACAGAACACTCATGCACATAAAATATAAATTAAAGAAATTTAACGTTTTAAATTTTTAGTTTTAATGTTAGTGTGTATATGTGTGGGTAACTGCATGTGAGTTCAGCTGTCCAAAGAGACCAGAAGACCATTTCCTGAAAACAGAGTTTCAGGCAGTTGTGAACCATCTGACTGATGGGGTGATGTTATGAATTCTAAATGTTAATTAACCTGCTCCCAGAAGTGAAGCAGTGCTACCTTTCTTGTTATCTATTGTCTCTGATTGGTTAAATACATGCTGAGGCAAAGACAGAGGTAGGTGGGACTAAGGTGCTCGGGCTTCTGAATCAGAGAGGTTGATGGGTAGAAGAAGCCTCCAGGGGAAGAAGAAGGGAAGAAACCAGGAGCAGGAAGAAGGAGACACATGATGGGGTAGATGGAAGAACATCATTCCATGTGGCTTGGAATATTGGCATAGCGTAGGGAATAACAGCCCAGGGGATGTATGTATATATGGGGTCGTATTTGAGGAATAGAATTAAGGGCTAGCTTAGATGGGCTAAGATTGCCCAATCCAGGCCAAGGCTTGTTAAAATCCATGCAGTCTCTGTGTGATCATTTATAATGACAGGTTAAGAATTAACAGCCTCCTACCCATTAACAATAATATAAATACAGATAAAAAATTTAATTAGCCATTTTTTTTATACATCTGACATAGGTGCTGGAAAACAAACTCAGGTCCTCTGCAAGAACAGTATACTTTTATTTATTTATTTATTTGGTTTTTCTTTTCTTTTTTTTTTTTTTTGGTTTTTCGAGACAGGGTTTCTCTGCGTAGCCCTGGCTATTCTGGACTCATTTGGTAGACCAGGCTGGCGTGAACTCACAGAGATCCACTTGCCTCTGCCTCCCGAGTGCTGAGATTAAAGGCGTGCACCACCACGCCTGGCTTATTTGGTTTTTCAAAACAGAGTTTCTTTGTGTGACAGAGGTGCTGGAAAACAAACTCAGGTCCTCTGCAAGAAGGACCTATCTATCTATCTATCTATCTATCTATCTACTTACTTATTTACTTATTTGTTTTTTCAAAACAGAGTTTCTTTGTGTAACAGAGCCCTGACTGTCCTGGACTCACTCTGTAGACCAGGCTGGCCTCGAACTCAGGGATCCACCTGCCTGAGTGCTGGGGTTAAAGGCGTGTGCCCCCACCACTCAGCTAAAGTAATTATTGGTACATTAGGTTTGACTTGCTGTTTTCCTGTGTTCGTTCCCTTTCACCCTCATTTCACTTCTCTTTTCTTCTCTTCCTGCAGGACACTTGAATATTGTCTAGAATTCCATTTTGATTGGCTTATAGTATTCTTAGAATAACATTTGTGTAACTTTCTCAGTAGTTTTCTGGGCATTAAAATAAACATGAATATGTTATTACAGACTATTCATATTGACATTTAGCATTGTGAGTGAAGTAGAGAAACTTCATTCCATTTGTCTCTTTACTTTATCCACTAAAACCTGTAAATGTTTTTATTTTCCTGTGTATTTTTTTTTCCTTTTGAGACAGGGTTTCTCTGTGTATCCCTGGCTGTCCTGGAACTTGCTGGGTAGACTATGCTGGATTCCAACTCAGAGATTCTCCTGCCTCTGCGTACTGAGTGCTGGGATTAAAGGCATGCACCACCACTGCCTGGCTATCTATCTATCTATCTATAATATATATATATATATATATACATATATATTATATATAGATATGTGTTGTGTGTGTTTTAATTGCCTATTTGTACATTTAGTACCATATCAGGCAGTGGTTTTGTTTTGTTTTTTATTTTTGTTTTTTCTTCACTATTTCAGCATGCTTTAAGAAACACAGTGAGGGTATCCTGTTTCACTTACTTGCCTTGCCATTGTTGCATTATTCTTTTATCCTTGCTAAATTTGTCTTCTGTTATCTGTACTCTCCTCCTTGAAAGGTTCCTTCAGCTAGTCTTCCTGTATGTGACACACATACATATGCACGGGCCTGCGCACAATCACACATTCGTATACTCATGTGTGTGTGCACACAGGGGCAAATGCATATGTACACACAGAAAACAGGAGAGGGTGCTAGTATTCTATACCGATCTCTGTCCATTCCTTTGAAGCAGGGTTTTCCTGCAAATTTGGAGTTCTTCTTTTTGTTTGTTTGGTTCTCTGTGCTAGGCTGGAAGCTAGAAAGCCTCCACAATCACAGCCTTCCTGTCTGCTCTCAGAGCTGGCTTTTACAGGCACTCACGCCAGCTTGTTATGTGTGGAAGCTGAGATCTGAACTCCAGGCCTCCTGACTATGCAACAAGCAATTTACCGAGTCATTGCTTCCACTTGTGTCTTGTCTAGTGTCATTCTCTTCATGGTACATTGTTCTAATCTTCTTGTTACTCTGTCATTAGAGAGTCTTTTTTTTTTTTTTGGTTTTTCGAGACAGGGTTTCTCTGTGTAACAGCCCTGGCTGTCCTGGACTTGCTTTGTAGACCAGGCTGGCCTCGAAAAGAGAGTCTTTTCATTTGTTTGATTTCAGTCTGAAGGAGTTTCAGTAAGTAGAGAATTCCTGGGGAAAGAGTTTCATCAAGTAGAGAATTCCAGGTGGACAGTTCTTTTCTTGAGAGGCAGTGTCCACATGTTCCAGACCTCAATGGCTTCTGCTGAGAAGTACAATCACTGAGACTGCTCTTCACTGTAGGAGGCTGTCATTGTCCTGGGTCCACTTTGCAGATGTTTTGTCCCCAGTTCAGACGTTTACCTATGATTCATATAGCAGGTTTCTTGGAGTTTATCTTATTGGGACCTCACTAACCTTGAAAGTGCAGATTCATGTCTTTTGTCATATTGGGAAGTTTCTGCTATTGGATCTTTAAATATTTTCTCAGCTGCATGCTTCTTCTTGGACTCCAGTTACACAAAGTCTACAAAACACTGGATTTATTTTTATTAATAGTCCTACAGATCCCTGAGGATCTGTATGGTATGTTCAGTTTCTTTCCCTCTATTTTCTGTCTATTGGGTAACTTCTATGATCTTATCTTCCAATTCAGATTCCAGATGCGTTCCTGTCATGTTTAATTTGCTATAGAGTCTATCCAGTAAGTTTTTCAAAATTTTGATATTTTGTTAGTTCTATAACTTCCCTTTGGTTCTTTTGATAATTATTCCTGAACCTTTCTATTTGTTCATTTATTTCAAAATAATTCATAATGACTATTAAAGCATTTTTGTGATGGTTGCTTGACACTTCCTGTCAGACAGTTCTACATCTGGTTCCTTTGTGTTGGTCCTGGTGGATGATCTCTTCCCATTCAAGTTGTGAGTTGTAAAAAAAAAAAATAAGGCTAATTAAATTATTTACCCAGTATTTGGTAGGAGAGTTCAGGGGTTTTTTTGAAGTCCTGTCTGGAACAGTCTTTGAGGCTGGGCCATCTCGGCAAGCTGTTTGAAGTTGTTCTGGATGCAGATTTTTGAGGAAACAGCTATTGAGGCAGTCTATGAGTATGGATCATTTGGCTTACTTGTCTTCTTTGGTATCTGGTAATGTTGTTCTGAAAATATATAATTTCCCACAAGTAACATATAGTTCTGCATTACCAAATGCCTTGGATGTGCAGGATGCACAAATCAATTAAGGAATATTTTCTGTTCTTTGAACAGCAGAAAGACATTTGCAAGTCTCTATTCATGCCATATAAAAACATGGCATGTAATAGTATTACATATATATGCTATATATATTCTATTTTAAATTGAAAATACAACATAAGACTGTATGGAGTTTAAGTATTCTTCTCTACAGTTGATATAACTTTATTAATTGATTAAAACAGGTTTATTCTGTGTTGTTCTGGCTTTTTGTAGATTATGTTGGCCTCAAACTCATAAGGAACCAATCTGTCTCTGTCTTTGTCTCTCATGTTTTGGGAACAAAGGTATGCATTTATATATTTCTTCTTTCTTTTTCTCCTTTCTTTGGAGATTTAATTTCTATGTGGATATATCTATCTTTATTGAGACAGGGTTTCTATTTGTAGCTTGGGCTGTCTTGATTTGCTCTGTAGAGCTCTGTAGATTTAGATTGACCTCAAACACACAAGGAACCTGTTCTGTCCTTGTCTCCCAAGTTTTGAGGTCAAGGTATGAATTTAAATAATTGAATTATCCTTATTAAACAATAGCATTAATTAAGCAATTTTGTATTAGTTTGAGTTCCAATTCTCCCATGGAAGCACCATTATTAAGGAGATTGGTGTAAAATAGCACGATATACTATTTTATGTTAGCTTTTCTTAACTGTTGGCTGTAGTAGGCATGCAGTTTGCATGTTCTTCCCCAGCCTAAACTCTGGGTCGTTACATTGGTTAATAGAATATATTTCTTTCTCTATCTATCTCTCTCTTTTTTTGAGACAGGATTTATCTGTGTATCCTTGTCCTGGACTCACTTTGCACCAGGCTAGCCTTGAACTCACAGAGATTAGCCTGCTTCTGCCTCCAAAATTCTGGGATTAAAGGCATGCACCTTCACTCCCAGAGATTAACATATCTCCTTCAGGGCAAAAAGCCTCTTGAAACCAATTCTCCAATGGGAGCCCCACAACTAAGAAAAATGGCTCGTGACCCTTTTCTCTTTACATAAATTTAAGATCATGTGCATTTATCCATTAGATCAGTAAGGACATTATTAAACTTAACATCAAGAAAAAAATGTGTCATTTAAAAATTCTAGACTGTCTTTAGTAAGCATCTTTATCTTATCAGCAGGGTTCTGCCCAGCCTTCATTGTTTAGACCAGGCTGGTCTACTATCCAGAGATCTGCCTGTTTCTTCCTCTTGTGTGACAGGATTAAGGGATTAAATGATGTGCCAATACCACCCTGCTCAAATATTTCACTTAAATCCCAGATTTTAGTAACTCTATAACCTTGAGAGCAACTTTGAACTGTAGTGACAATTGAAAATCTGCCCAAAATCTTCAAAAATCTCTTATGTTTTAGCAATGCCAAACCAGAAAAATATCCTTTCTACCTCCTGATGTAGGAAAATCAAAGACATCTAAACAAAAATCAAGCAAAGAAACAACATTCCAAAAGCCTTGGCATGTCTAACCATGCCATCCCATGCTACAATTAAAGTTTTGTACATTATTCCTTAAAATCTAGTTACAACTGTATTTCACTGGTAGACCCTTCCCAGAAAGCCCTGAGAAGCACTTTATAGCCAGGGAGCTCTTAGCTCCAGCTGCCATCAATGTTGTCTTATTTATCAAGAAAGGCCTCCCTCTTTCCCCCATTATCATTGTTGGCAATTTAGCATTCCATCTGTAAATTCTATCCTTTAAGACTATCCTAGTCTGAACTTTCTCAAAAAAGATACACAGAACCACAATTGTCAGGGTAAAAATCATTTGCATGCTAAGAGGAACAAACTCAATTGGAATCCAAATGTATTGAGGCATTATAAATTCCTCCATTTTTAATCTAGGCGATTAATTTCACTCTCAAATTCTGTTTAGAAGGCTGCCAGTTTTTTAGTACATAAGGAGAGCTAAGCTTTAGCTCTCTGACTTTGCTGCCAGCAACAGCTTTTGCTTTGGTAGCCGAACCTTTGAAATGCATTTGAGTTTGGTTCCCTGCTCTTGGGCTAGGAAACCGGCTTTCACCTGGGCCTTCACACACTGTAAGCATGGGTTCTAATTGCCCCACATTGGGCGCCATATGTAAAAAAAAAGGCTAATTAAATTATTTACCCAGTATTTATATTATTTTTAATTGGTTTGTGGCTGTTAATCTTTAAGCAGCCATTATAAATGAATACACAGAGACCATGTGGATTTTAACAACCCTAGGCCTGAATTGTGCAATCCTAGCCCATCTAAGCTAGCTCTTAAGTCTATTACCCAAATATGACCCCATATATACATACATCCCCTTGGACTGCCATTCTCCACGCTATGCCGATGTTCCTGGCCATGTGGAATGAGGTTCTTTTTTCTAACCCATGGCATGTGTCTTCTTCTTCCTCCTGCTCCTGGCTGGAATCCCTTAATTCTCTGTCTAAAGCCCAGGCTTCCTGCTCTAATTACAGGAAGTCCCACCTTTCTCTGTCTTTGCCCAATCTCAGACCTCGGCATTTTATTTAACCAATCAGAGTCAATGTAAGTAACAGACAGCAAGCAGGACCAATTAATTAACATTTAGAATGCTTAACACTACCCCAACAGTGAGTTATGATTGAAGTCATATTCTAACCATGCTTGGACAGTTTAGGTTAAGGTTATGAGGCAATCAATCCTACTTAAGCCTTCCCTGGTGTTTAGTCAGGTAGTTGTTGCATGTCAGGGCTCCCTGGGCTGCTCCTCTGGGTTGTGGTTTCCACGGCAGTGCAGTTTTCAGAGTCATTGCCATTCTATGCTGGTCTGTTTTATTCATCCAGTGCCATTGAGGCATCTAGTTAATTCTTGGTGTTGCCTGTGGGGATAGAGGTGCTTCTCATGCTGCCCAGAATTGCTGGGTGGGAAGGGGAAAGACCAACTGAGGTGGCCTTGTTACTCTCTGCTGAGTCCATGGAAGGCACTCAAGCTTCTCTTTCTCTACTGGACAGGTGGATCTTGGGAGACACAGATGTTTCTGAGCCCCTCTGCCCCTGACGGGAGGTTCAGAAGATAATGGGAATGGACTGCCAAGTGAGTAGGGGGTGAGAGACTGCAAGGTGTATGTTTCCTAGGCCCCTGTCATTGAGACTTCTGCATTATCTGCTGTGTCATTTAAAAGCTGTGTTTGGAGCATCAGATCCAAGATGGCGGCCAGCAGGAGACTGATGAAGGAGCTTGAAGAGATCCACAAATATGGGATGAAAAACTTCAGTAACATCCAGCTTGATGAAGCTAATTTATTAACTTGGCAAGGACTTATTGTTCCTGACAACCCTCCATATGATAAGTGGGACTTCAGAATTGAAATCAACTTTCTAGCAGAGTGTCCATTCAAACAACCCAAGATCACATTTAAAACAATGATCTGCTAAGACTGGGTGTGGTGGCGCACGCCTTTAGTCCCAGCACTTGGGAGGCAGAGGCAGGTGGATCTCTGTGAGTTCAAGGCCAGCCTGGTCTACAGAGTGAGTTCCAGGACAGCCAGGGCTGTTACACAGAGAAACTCTGTCTTGAAAAAGTCTTGAAAAACCAAAACCAACCAACCAACCAACCAAACAAACAAACAAAAAAAAAACCCAAAGATCTACTGTAGGGGTTAGATTTAAAAATTATATAGGAGTTTTTGATACTGTCTCTTAATTCGGGGCCTAAAGAACATTATCAACATAAAGTCAACAAAAACAGGAAAAACTCAATAGACTAAAAAACAAGTTTGAAGTCAGGAAAACAGGAAAGACTCAATAGAATTGAAGAAACAAAGTATCTGGCCTGACATTGTTTTCAGCTGTTAAGTGGGCGGAGCCCAAATTAAGCTGAAACAGAGTTCCTCCTATTTGAGGACAGTGCGTGGAGCCCAGAAGAGAAGAGGCCCCTGATGCTAGAGAGCTCCAAGAGTCCTGCTGAAAAAATGTCTGGCCATTGATGGCCAGCTCTCTCCCTAAAGCAGAAAGAAGCCGGTGAGCAAAGAAAGCCTGAGCAAGACACCAAAAGGCCAAGGACTGGACCCTGTGGCTCAGCTTTTGCCTAGAGGGGTTTGATCTGTCCAAACAGTGGCCTAAAGGAAACGGTGCCTGGCTTTAAGGACTGAGACAGAGCAGCTGAGTTCCTGATTCAAAAGAAGTAAGTTGGCCTACAGACGGCTGAGGTCTCCCACAGAGAAAAAAGCATAAAGCCTTATTTAAGGTGAGACTGTAATAACCAACGACCCTAACAAACCTGCATCTGAGAGATCCAAAAGAAGGACTGCTAAGTGTGTTAAAAAAAATCTACAACAAAAACTGTGTTCCTGACGACTGAGGACCTGCCCCAGAGACTGTATCACTCTAAAAGGTCATAAAAGTGGTTGTTATGATTATCAATAGGTTTAGTGGATAGGTTAAAGGGGTTGTAGGAATTTATAGGATTAATAGTTAAGAAATTGTTGGTGTTTGTTATAAGTAAATTTAGTAATAAATAAATAAGTGTTAAATAATAATTTAAAAGTTCGGTTTCAATCTACTACCCTAACATCAATGTGAAGGGGCAGGTTTGTCTGCCAGTAATTAGTGCTGAAAACTGGAAGCCAGTCACCAAGACTGACCAGGTACTCCAGTCCCTCATAGCACTGGTGAATGACCCCCAGCCTGAGCACCAACTCAGGGGTGACCTAGCTGAAGAATATTCTATGGACTGTAAAAATTTTTGTAAGAGTGCTGAAGAGTTTACAAAGAAATATGGGGAAAGTGACCTGTAGACTAACATGTGCCATGAGTGATTCCAGCAAATTTGAGCCGAGACATTCAGTGCATTCAGATACCCCAATGTCTGGCTGTTGATGGATATATATATATATATATATATATATATATATTTTTTTTTTTGGTTTTTCAAGACAAGGTTTCTTTGTGTAGTCCTGGCTATCCTGGAACTCACTTTGTAGACCAGGCTGGCCTTGAACTCAGAGATCCGTTTGCCTCTGCCTCCCAAGTGCTGGGAGTGTACCACCATGCCCGGCCTGCTGATGGATCTTATGTGAGCAGTTGAGGCTGCCTATTATTCAGAAGCACAGAAGTGGCAGTAATTGAGCTGCCTTCATGTCATATAGGTTCTGGAACACAGAGTGGGCAGCCTCATTAAGGGAAATTTGTTGTTCTACAGTCTGGAGGCTAAAAGTCTGAAATGAGTTGTCCGCATTGCCACCCCCCCTCTTGAGCCTACAGTGGAACACCCTTCCTTTCTCTTCTAGCTCCTGGTGGGTGTCGGTCCTTTAGCATCCTTGGCTTTGTGGTAGCATAACTGTAATCTTTGCCTCACCATGCCTGTGGGACATTCTAAATTCCTCCTTTCCCACAAGATATTAGGAACGAGAGTGGGGCCCCACTCAACGACATGACCTTGATTACACTCTTGAGGACTGTTTCCAAACCAGGTCATGGTTCATAACTGTGACTGAGGACTTCAAAACAGCTTTCCAGGAGATACACCTCTTCCCACAGTGCAGGGTGACAACAGAGCAATTTGGGGATGAAGGCTGAAGCCAAGCCTCAGAGAGATTATGTCTGAGAGGCCCATTAGGCTTCAAAGATGCCGAGGAGGTTGTTTAAGAATGATTTTCAGCCGGGCGGTGGTGGCGCACGCCTTTAATCCCAGCACTTGGGAGGCAGAGGCAGGCGGATCTTTGTGAGTTCGAGGCCAGCCTGGTCTACAAAGCGAGTCCAGGACAGCCAGAGATATTCAGAGAAACCCTGTCTCGAAAAAACCAAAAAAAAAAAAAAAAAAGAATGATTTTCAAAATCTTACAAACATGACTCATAAAGACGTGTCAGAGATTTATTTAATCATCAATGAGCAAAGCCAGCATGATGGTGAGAGCATTTCACGAGACCGAAGAGATGCATCTGCACTGACTGACACAGAGCTTGAGTAGGCTTGCTAACCTAGATTACAAAATAAAACTGTTAAAATAAAAAGAGAGGTCATTGCTGGGCATGGTGGTGCACACCTTTAATCCCAGCACCCAAGAGGAAGAGGCAGGCAGATTTCTGTGAATTTAAAGCCAGTCTGGTCTACAGAGTGAGTTCCAGGATAGCCAGGGCAACATAGAGAAACCCTATCTAAAAAAAGAAAAAGAGAGAGAGAGAATGAGACCATCAAAATGCTATTTTTTCTATCATCTTTTCCTTCAGGTAGAAATAATTTTCCATTATTTATTATTGAATTTATTTTCACTGTCATCAGAGAATCGTTGAACTTAGCCATCTGTTTTCTACAAGTTAAAGAGCTACCTTTACTGACTTGTAAAAGACTATAATTAATGGTCTGGCAAGATGCATAGCCTAGGAATCATGAAGTTCTCTCGGCGAGTCTGCTGGACAGCATTCAGCCTGCTATTGAAAAGACACATGCCACTCTTTTGCTTAATCCTAAAATTTGGAAAAGCTTTATTAGTTCCCACTTGTGAAGATAATCTTCAAGGGTTATTGTTGTCCCACGAAAGTCAGTTTCCTTGGGTGCCGACCTGATTCATGTACACAGGCCCCGTGAGAAGTGGTTATTAACATGATGAACCTCCTTGTTAGGTAGTACATCTAAGCCACACATTACACAAGACCAAGTCCGGAAAATCAGCTCTGTCTGAAGATGTCATCATGAGGAATGTAGGACTGAGCCTCAATTATGCCTAAGGTATACTCTGATTTGCCTTTCTATCCCTTGGTTAGGAAATTGAGCCTAACTAATCTTCAAGTTTGCTTAGCCCTCACCTTCTCACTAACCTCAGTGGCTCCCATGGTTCCTGGCTTTCTTTGTGTAGGGCTGGGCCTTTGTATATCAGAGTACAGATGGGTCTGAGGGTGGTGTGGAGTAACATAAATGCTCCAAACTTTGTTCTTTTGTGGTGGTCATGCTATGTGGCTCATGAGAAATTTAAGACCTTAAAGGCCTTAATGTAAGGCCTTCGTTACACAAATAATTTGATTTCCTAATGAAAGGGGACAACTAATTCCTATTATAATTATGTAAATTATTTTATTTTCATTAAGAAGAAAGGTTATAAGCCAGACACTGTAGCAAATATCTGTGATCTCAGCACTTTGGAGGCTGAGGCAGAGGGCTGAGTTAAAGGCTAGTCTGGGCTAGTAATATAGTAACATAGTAAGTGCTAGGATTATATGCATATAACACAATGGCCAGCTCATGTCATGTTCCTTCATGGCCTACTTTAGTCTTTTTTGTTGCTGCTATTGTTTTGTTTTTTTCCAGACACGGTTTCTCCTTGTAGCCCTGGCTTTCCTGGAACTCTCTCTGCAGACAAGGCTGACCTAGAACTCAGCACTGGGGGTAAAGGTGTGTACCAACATTGCCAGGTGCTTTTGCCTTTTACCTTTGTCCTTCTGTTGGTCAGTATTGATTTTTCTTCATCTTTTTCTTACATTTGAAAGGTATAAGTCACATATTTTTCAGGTGGATATTTTGATATTTTAACATTATAACAGATTTTCTTTGGATTCTAAAATCTGCTAACCATACAATGTAAGAATCTCATTGCATTTGCATTTCTTTTTTTCTTTGAGACAGGATTTCTCCATGTAACAGAGCTCCGGCTGTCTTGGACTCCCTTAGTAGACCAGGGTGGCCTCAAACTCACAAAGATCGGACTGTCTCTGCCTCCAGAATGTTGGGATTAAAGGCGTGTGCCAGCACATCAAGCCTCTTTTAGTAATTTTTAGAGATTAGTTTCAAACTTAACTGTGTATGGGCTATGAATCCATCTTTATTTTGCTGTGTCATTTGAACACTGGTTTCTACTGCGTATGAATTCTAGTTCAATTCTTTTAGAATTTTGGTAATTCCTCCTACATTATCTAAGTAACTATAAAGAGGCCCTTCTAAGCTGGGCGTGGTGGCACACCCCTTTAATCCCAGCACTTGGGAAGCAGAGGCAGGCGGATCACTGTGACTTTGAGGCCAGCCTGGTCTACAAAGCGAGTTCAGGACAGGCAGAGCTGTTACACAGAGAAAACCTGTCTCGAAAAACCAAAAAAAAAAAAAAAAAAAAAAAGAAGGCCCTTCTAGCTGGGCTTGGTGGCACAAGCCTTTAATCCCAGCACTGGGGAGGTAGAGGCAGGCGGATCTCTGTTGAGTTTAAGGCCAGCCTGGTCTACAAAGTGAGTCCAGGACATCCAGGGCTACTACACAGAGAAACCCTGTCTGGAAAAACCAAAAAAAAAAATAAAAAAAATAAAAAATAAAAAAAAAGAAGGCCCTTTGGGGCTGGAGAGATGGCTCAGCTGTTAAGAGCAGTGGCTGCTCTTCCAAAGGATGTGGGTTCAAATCCCAGCACCTACATGGCAGTTCACAGCTGTCTGTAATTGCTGGGCATGGTGGCACATACCTCTAATCCCAGCATTTGGAAGGCAGAGGTAGGTGGATCTTTGCGAGTTCGAGGCCAGCCAGGTCTACAAAGTGAGTCCAGGACAGCCAGGGCTGTTACACAGAGAAACCCTGTCTCGAAAAAACAAAAAACAAAATAACCCAAAACAACACAAACAAACAAACAAACAAACAAAGTCTTTCCTCTCTTAGCTTTTCAGTTAACCCTTGAAATTCTAGAAGTCTTGGTCTCATGCCCACCTGCGTGTGGGACTTCCCCAGCCTACTAACCCTGCTTTCATTCTCCCTTAGTCCTTCCTATTCTGTGAAGGATTCATGTCTTTTCATCTTTTGTTTTATGAGATTGTGTCTTACTTTTGCTCTGAGTTGTGGGAGATCCTTCTGGTTTGCATAGAGTTTTCCTAAGGTAGAGAGGAGGCTGAGGATTCATCTTGCTTGTTCTTTTTGTTTTGTTTTTTCAAGATAGGGTTTCTCTGTATTCCTGGCTGTCTTGGACTTACTTTGTAGACCAGGCTGGCCTTGAACTCACAGAGATCTGCCTGCCTCTGCCTCCCGTGTGCTGGGATTAAAGGCGTGCGCCACCATGCCCGACTTGCTTGTTCTTTATGCATGTCTGTCCTGGCATGCTTGGATTCTCGTAAGTGCGTATCTGTAGGAGGCAGTATTTGCGGTTCCTGGCTTTGTGGCAGCTGTGCGTGGGTGTCCCAGGGCTGCTCCTACCATGGCAATGGTGTGCTCGAAGGGAGTACTAGCTAAACATGGGACCTTGCTTGGGGGTGGCCACAGGGTGACCTTGGCTCCAGAATTAACTCACCCTTAAGGACTTTATTTTTTTATTTTTTATTTTGGTTTTTCAAGACAGGGTTTCTCTATGTAACACTGGCTGTCCTGGACTCACTTTGTAGACCAGGCTGGCCTCGAACTCACAGAGATCTGCCTGCCTCTGCCTCCTGAGTGCTGGGATTAAAGGCATGTGCCACCATGCCCGGCTAGGACTTTTCTTTTTTTAATGATTTATTTATTTATTTTTATGTATATGAGTGCTCTATTTACATGTACACCAGCATTCCAGAAGAGGGCATCAGATCACGTGATAGATGGTTGTGCGCCACCAAGTGGTTGCTGGGAATTGAACTCAGGACCTCTGGAAGAGCAGCCAGTGCTCCTAACCTCTGAGCCATCTCTTCAGCCCTAGGACTTTATTTTCTAGCAGGGCAATTGTCTTTTAATCTCAGGATTCCCAAACAGAAGCAGGTAAATCTCTGAGTTCAAGGCCGGCCTGGTCTACAGAGGGAGTTCAGGGCTATACCGAGAGACCCTATATTGAAAAATTAAAACAAAACAAACAACAAAAAGACTTTTCCAACCCACAGTTTGGCTGCAATGGGACATTAGTGCTGGCTAGCAGCCAACCTGGGATGCCTAAGTAAGCAGGTCTGAATTGTCCCGACAGTTGCTTGGTGCCATAGCCTGAACAGTGTGGTCCTGCCTTGCCTACTATGTGGGAGGAAAGTCTCACCAGCTCAGGAGTATGGGGGCTTTGCTCTTGAGGGAAAAGCTTGTATACCTGAGGGGTCTACCCTAATGTCACAGGACACTATTACCATATTGATTACCACGATATCCATTATGAACCTTCAAAGGAAACCAAAGACCAGCTAGTCTTCACCCTCATTTGAAAACATTTAGCGATTAATCGATTAATCTCATGATGAAAATTCTAAGGAAATGACTAACTTTTAGAGTTTTAAACTGACGGATGAAGTTAAAGCAACCACTTGGACAGTAAGACTGGCAGTGACTCTGAGCACCTCCCCACACTGCCCCCCCGATCTTGGAGAGTAAGACTGGCAGTGTCTCTGAGCACCTCCCCACACTGCCCCCCCTGATCTTGAAACTTTCAAGTCAAGTCGCTACAGCAGTGGTTCTCAACCTGTGGGTCACGACTCCTTTGGGGGGTCGCATATCACATTTCCTGCATATCATCTGTAACATTCGTAACAGTTGCAAAACAGCAAAATTAATTATGAAGTAGTAATGAAATACTTTTATGGCTAAAGGTCATCATAACATGATGACCCAGTTGTATTAAAAGGTCACAGCATTAGGAAGGTTGAGAACCACTGCTGTACAGTGTTACCAGGTCCTAGGTAGAGACACCAATGCTTAATTACCTCTAGTACAATGCTTAAAAGAGGAAGGCCTGAGCCAGGTGTGTGGCCCATGCTTTAGGGAGGCAGATCTCTGTCTACATAGTGAATTCCAGGACAGCTAGAATTACATAGTGAGACCCTGTCTCAAAACAACAACGATCCAGCCGGGCGTGATGGCCCACGCCTTTAATCCTAGCACTCGGGAGGCAGAGGCAGCGGATCTCTGTGAGTTCGAGGCCAGCCTGGTCTACAAAGTGAGTCCAGGACAGCC
>CAJQZJ010031773.1:1795290-1809293 GCA_907164525.1 Lophiomys imhausi
TTAGCGCCGCCTCGGCCGCGCCGGCCTCCGCGCCCGCCCGCCCGCCGGGCTCCCGCGGCCGCGGCGCGCCGAAGGTGAGTGTCTGGCGGTCGCTGTTCGCCGCCCGCCTCGCCGGCCGGGGCGGAGGTGCGGGCGCCATGTTTGGCGGCGGCGGCGGCGCCGGCGGCTCCGCATTGTCCGCACCCGGGGAGGCCGGAGGGTCGGGGTGGTGAGGCCCGGAGGCCGTGAGGCCTGGTGACCGCGGGGACCGGAGAAATCGAGAAGGCAGGGCCGTCGTGAGCCGCCATGAGCCGGCGCGGCCGGGGACGCCGAGATCGGTGCCGGCGGCTTGCCCGAGAGGCCGGGTCCGGGAGGCGAGGCCGCGGCGGGATCGCGGAGGCGGAGACCGCAGCCGGGTGGGGGCGGAGAGGGACACGGAGGCCGCGGCGGGGTCGGGGAGACAGAGGAGGGGAAGGAGGCCGCCGCGGAGCCTGAGGCGCGGCCAAGAGAATGGAGCCGGCGGCAGGGCTCAGGGAGGCAGAGAAGCCGCCGGGCCGGGCGGGCGGGCTCTGCGCGGCCGGGGCAGCTGCGAGGCCCGGCTTCAGACAGCGGAGGAGGCGGAAGGCCTGGGGTCTCGCGGCGTAGCCTTGGCGGTGCGGAGCGGGTCGCATTATGTAACAGATAGGTCCGATCTATTTTGCCAAGACAGGAAACTCCCTTGCACAGGGACGGGCTCGGAAGATTTCCTAAGTCGAGCGCAGCCTGGTATCTCCGGAGCAAGGCTGCAGCTCCGCCAAACTCCGTGGATGTGTGCAGGAAACGCTGAGAGACGAACGCGCGTGCGCGGCTTTCTTGGGCCTTATAGGAGAGAAGCAACTTTCCTGTGCATAATTTGCAGAAAACACAGCTCCTCTTCGTGCGCTGCAGTTTGTGCGTGCGCTGCAGTTTGTGGCATACTTGCAGACACCTAGGAAACCGCCCCCTTAACAGAGGACGTTCCCTTCACCCAGCTGCGACTGTTTTAATTAGAGTTTCTGTCTTCTGGTAACATAGTTACAGAATTTGGGTATTTAGTTACCGTCTTACTCCCTGCTTGGACCAGCATTGTCCGGAGTCTCTGTTCACTCTTTGGATGGTCACACCAACCTTAGAGGTGTGTCTCTTTCCTGTGTGCGTTTATAGTGAGGAGTGTAACCTGGAAGTGTTTAAATGGCTTGCCTACAAACCAGGCAGGAAATGAACTGGGCTGATTTTGAGCACGGAGTCTCTCTTTTTGCCAGCAAAGCTTTTTAGGATGTGTTCAGCACAGTTATTTTTGGAGAAGCTTGCTTATTGCCTTTGCACTCTGTGGAAATGCTTGTTTCTGCATAGAGCCGGAGGGTCAAAATGTTGGGTATAGGAAAACGAGGAAGCAGATGAGATTGTCGGTCACTCTGTGCTAGCCAGTGCTGCTAAACGTCCTCTTTCCACGGGTCACAATTACATTTTCAAATTACATAGTGACTGTGGCCATTGAGTATTAGGTTCAGTTCTTGTAGAAAAGTGGTTTAAAGATCTTCAGTACTCACTAGAAGAATGCAGGGTTTGACAGACTGGTTACAGTACTTTGCTGTAGAGGAGAAAATTGCATGTTTGTCTCATCTGGGAGCAGTTGCTTCTGCCTTGCCTCACTAGTGATTTGTGAAGCGTCCGTGGGTACACCATGGTTCTCTCTGCAAAATACAGTGCTGACACCTGGATGTGCACCTGTCTCACCTCGGGTGCTGCTAGGGGCCAAGGGCTGGCTAGGGTGGCTTTGTCTTAGATGCAGGTGCATTGGGGTCTGGCTGACTACAGTGTCTTTCTTCATGTTCTTTGTTCATAGTATCTACAAAATGTGGGTTTCTGCAACCTGTAAGTTCTGTCTTTAAAAATGCATATACCATTTGCAGAGATTTCCTTTTGGGACTTAAAACACTCTTTGGGGGCTTTTCCTGAAGACGGGTGAGATAACTATGACGTGAGTTGAGGCTTCCTCGAGAGTTCTGATCCTGGACTATTCTGACATTTCAGCTTGCAGTGTTTGAGTCAGTCAGTCTTTGCTTCTTGTCAGTAAAGTGGGCTTGTTCGGAGGGAGGTGTCTGAGTGATTCTTACCCTGTTGCTCTACTCCCATGTGCTTGTCCTGCTCATAAGGTACACAGACACCAAGTCACATCAGGAAAAACAAAAAAGTAGAGGGGTTGACTAAAGTGAGCAGGGGAGGCTGTTAGCTCCCTGGTTCTGTCCACACTGGAAACAAATCTCTTCATTGAAGTATTCATGCATGTGAACTAGTGATAAGGACTCTTCCTTTGTTGGGTTGGGGGCAGCTGCAGGCTATTTGTGGTTAGAGGGAACCCGTCTTTCCTTTGGAGTAAAAGTGGAGCATTTTCAAGTGTGTCAGGGAGACACCAGAGATGCCCTTTGACATCTTGCCCACAGCTAGGTTTGCTTGAAGAGTATGTGGTCCAGCACCTAGGCAGATCCCAGTTGAGTGAAAGGACTGATGCTGCCCATGGGAGTGTCCAGCATGGACATCGCTGAGGCTTTATGAAAGCTACATAGGGCACTTGGGACAAAGATGTCCCAGAGAGCAGCTCAGGGTTCCCTTCTAAGTCGTGTGTAGGATGTGTTGTGGAAAGAATGGACCACTTTATGCTGTTGAGTATGGCTGCTTCTGGCTCCCAGCAGCAGTTCACAGGAGCTCTCTACTGGGCAGTAGGGGGAAAGAGAAAGGGGACCTAAGGGATTGTTAAGACTAGGTGGTCACTGAGCATGGCTGCCTTGTGGCCACAGGTCATAGTCTCTATGTGTTATGATGTCTATCTGACAAACAATCTATACTTGTGGGTGAGAGGCCAAGGTGTCTCAACTCTGGAGGGTATGTTGCTGTTTTGTAGGTTACTTTTGGCTTAGTCTAAAAAGGTTACTTGTGGGTGATATGTTGGCCTGTGCCCTAACTATTCAGTAGGAACCTTGAGGACTGCTGCCTCCCTGACTCTCAGAAACTTGACCTGGGTGTGCTGAGGGAGGGGTACTGTTGGAGGCTTGTTGAAGCGTGATCCTGAGTCCTAGGGGAAGTTGTTTGGAAGTCTCTGAAATATTCGAACTGTGAGAAGCTTCATTTGATTGGTTAGTGCTACCCAAGCATATTTTGTAGTTTTTCTGAAGTCTTTCATCATCCTGCATGGAACTAACTTTTTCTCTGACTTTATTTCAGGTAATCATTGCCAAATGAGGAGGAAAGGACGATGTCATCGCGGCTCTGCAGCGAGGCATCCTTCTTCCCCATGCAGTATTAAACACTCCCCGACTCGAGAAACACTGACGTATGCACAAGCGCAAAGGATGGTTGAGATAGAAATTGAAGGGCGCTTACATCGGATCAGTATTTTTGATCCCTTGGAGATCATACTAGAAGATGACCTCACTGCTCAAGAAATGAGTGAATGCAACAGCAATAAAGAAAATAGCGAGAGACCGCCTGTTTGCTTAAGAACTAAGCGTCACAAAAACAACAGAGTCAAAAAGAAAAATGAAGTCCTCCCCAGTACCCATGGCACACCAGCTTCAGCCAGTGCCCTTCCGGAGCCCAAGGTGCGGATCGTGGACTACAGCCCTCCATCTGCACCCAGGAGGCCCCCTGTGTACTACAAGTTCATTGAGAAGTCAGCTGAGGAGCTGGACAATGAGGTGGAGTACGACATGGATGAGGAAGACTATGCCTGGTTAGAGATCATCAACGAGAAGCGGAAGGGTGACTGTGTCTCTGCTGTGTCACAGAACATGTTTGAGTTCCTGATGGATCGCTTTGAGAAGGAGTCCTATTGTGAGAACCAGAAGCAGGGTGAGCAGCAGTCCTTGATCGATGAGGATGCTGTCTGCTGCATCTGCATGGACGGGGAGTGTCAGAACAGCAATGTTATACTCTTTTGTGACATGTGCAACCTGGCTGTGCACCAGGAATGCTATGGAGTGCCCTACATCCCCGAGGGCCAGTGGCTTTGCCGCCACTGCCTGCAGTCTCGGGCCCGCCCTGCGGATTGTGTGCTGTGCCCGAATAAGGGTGGTGCCTTCAAAAAGACAGACGATGACCGCTGGGGCCATGTGGTATGCGCCCTGTGGATCCCAGAGGTTGGCTTTGCCAACACGGTATTCATTGAGCCCATTGATGGTGTGAGGAACATACCTCCTGCCCGGTGGAAACTGACATGCTACCTCTGTAAGCAGAAAGGCGTAGGCGCCTGCATTCAGTGCCACAAAGCAAACTGCTACACAGCATTCCATGTGACATGTGCCCAGAAGGCTGGTCTGTACATGAAGATGGAGCCTGTGAAGGAGCTGGCTGGAGGCAGCACCACGTTCTCTGTCAGAAAGACTGCTTACTGTGATGTCCACACACCTCCAGGCTGTACCCGGAGGCCTCTGAACATTTATGGAGATGTTGAAATGAAAAATGGTGTCTGTCGAAAAGAAAGCTCAGTCAAAACGGTCAGGTCTACATCCAAGGTCAGGAAAAAAGCAAAAAAGGCTAAGAAAACGCTGGCTGAGCCCTGTGCGGTTCTGCCGACCGTGTGTGCTCCATATATTCCCCCTCAGAGGTAAGTGCATCTGAGCTTTGGCTCAGATGGGCCTGGACTGAAGGACTTGATGGAGGACACAAATCAGGGCCTGCAGGAAGTCCTGCCACATGTCTGTTGTACCTCTTGATAGTGTCTCCTAAGCTGTGGCTGCATTCGTTTGCTACTGTCCAGTGGGCACAAATGTAAGAGAAGTTATAGATTGGAATAATTTCCAGTTCTTTGTCACTAGTTGCCCTTGAATATAAGGTAGGCAGGGCTATGGGGAGCCACAGCCACACATTGTTCACTAACTCTGGATTTCTGGGTTTTAGAGCATCCTAAGTTTTGTTTCCATCTATATAATGCAGTTAAACTACCTTACTACCAGATATCTGGACCTTGTAGAAAAACATCTGGCTGGAAACGTGAACCACCCGTCCTCAATAAGGTGTCCACTGAGGTGACATTAGAATGGGAGCTGCTGCCAGCAGAGAGATGGTGGTCTTCCTGTTTGTCTTGAACTCACAGGGACCCTCTTCCTCTGACTCCCAAGTTCTGGGATTAAGGGTGCTTGCTGCCGCCACACCTGACTTCTTTCTTTTGCTGATGATGTCCTCTGTAGTGTAGATGTTGCTTGGTCTGCAGAAGGGCAGCTGTGCTAAGGCCCGCATTCTGTGTTCCTGCTGGTGGGAGTTGGGTCCTGCTATGTTCTTCTATGCAATGTAGAGGTAGCCTCAAATCCCTTCAGTTTGCCTTGGTCTGCCCTCAATCCTTGTGTCTTCTGGACTTACTCCTTGTCATGCCTTTTTGTCCCATTATTTCAAACAATGTTTTTTTATATCCTAGCCTATGGATGCCAAGTAAGTTCTCCTGTTCACGTGAACTCACTCCTTTTGCCTTCATTTGAATCCTCTTTCGAGCCTTGAAGTAATTTTCTGTGAAGGGCTTTTTTAGTCTGGTCATGTATATAAAGCCCCAAGATGATGAAGTTCAGGTGAAGCAGAAGGCTGCCCGGAAGTAGCATACATGGAGTGTGTTGTTAACAGAAACTGCTTTGTAAAAACACTCATTCAGCAGACAGGTGGACAGTAGATTACAGGTGTTTGTTTGTTTTGTTTTTGAGGAGACAGGGTCTCTCTGTGTAGCCTTGGCGGTCCTGGAACTCACATCTACCTGTCCTTATCTCCTGAGTGCCAGGGTTAAAAACTAAAGGCATGTGCCACCACCGCCCAGCTCAGAAGCTATCTTTAACACAGTGAACATTAGGTTTTTTTTGGTGTTATTTTCTTTGAATGTCTGGTTTGAAGATGTTACCCGTCCTTACTAGCATGTTGTGATTATACAGTGGAGTTGACCACTACTCTGCCCCAGTGAGCTTACTGGCTGAGCTGAGAGCACAAACAGTTTTAATCTAAAAAGACCTAGCACACTGCCTTTGTGTTGGCAGAGTTTAAAAGGGTAAATGCTGTTTGTTTTCCTAGAGCTATAGCTACTACTTAACAGTCAGCGAATCAAAAACAGAGAGCTCATAACCCCTTGTTCAGAGAAAAGTCCTGTCAGAGCTGACATGCCTGTAAAATTTTCAGTGTGACTTAAAAGATGGCTTCCCTGGGGTCTCACCTCTGGAGAGGGTTATGTGAAGAGCTTCTGATAGGCGGGAGTCGTGGCAGTGCTGCTTTCCCAAAACTGAAGAAAGTGAGAAAGCAGTCTACAGTGCTTTTCTGGCCAGCGCCAACTATTGCTTGTTCCTGTGATGGCTGTGACCCTCTGCCCTGTCCTGTGGTTCCTGATGTTCAGGTTTTGGAACTTGAGAGCTGCCAGGAGGGTGGCACTGCTGGGAGGAGGATCTGCAGGTGAGAACAAAGGCTCTTCGTGGGCAGACCAATTGAAGGAAGAGCTTGAAGCTTTAGACTTAAATAGTTCAGGGCCTGTTGTAGAGTTCAGCAGATAAGAGGTGCGGCCTGGCTCGTGTTCTCCTCCCCTAGAGAAGCTCTTGTCTGTAGATGAAGACCACCTGGGACTTACTGAGCACGCCAGGTCAGCCTCAGACTTGGGAGTCTCTTGGTTCAGCCTGCCAAGTGCTGACCATGACCTGTCCTGTCTTGCCTTATTTTGTTTCGTTCTGGTCTATTTTGTCTGAGACAGGATCTCACTGTATAGCCAGGAGAGGTCTCAAACTCCCAGCTGCAGCCTCTCGAATGATGGAATTACAGATGTAAATCACCATGTGTGGCTGCTGCTGCTTTTTAAAGATTTATACATTTTACGTGTATGAGTGTTTTGGCCACATGTATGGATGTGTACCTTGTGTGACTGGTTGCCTGCAGTCAGAAGAGGGCTTCAGATCTCCTGGAACTAGAGTTATGGATGGTTTTTGTGAGTCACCAGTGTGGTGCCGGGAATTTTGAACCCAGGTCTTTGCAAGAGAAACAAGTGCTCTTAACCACAGAGCCATCTCTCCACTCCTCCTTTTTTCTTTACTTAATTTTGGAACAAACTTAGGTCAGCTTTGAGTAGAGATGAAAAGTGTACCTGAACTAGGTTTTTGTGCTATTGAACTTAAAAGAGTCTGTATTGCCTCAGTCTCCAGGATATTCTGATGTTTTTGGCTACTATGTCCCTGGATGAGCTCCCACTGCCCGCAGACTGCTGGTTACATGGGACTGGTCCTGCCTTTCGGGGTATCAAGGGCAGAGCCCTGCACAGTGTGGGCTGTAGTTGGAGGCTCAGGCTGCTGCTGCTCAAAGTTGAGTCTGCCAATTGAGTGTCATGTTGTGACATTCCAGGCTAGTTCAGGAGCAGGCAGGTCTCACTGGAGGAGGGAGGGACAAGGGCCCATCCAAACAGTTATTTGAGAACTTTAAAAAAGAATCTCTTGTATTTATTCATGTTTTTATTATTTAGCATTTGTAAACCATAAAGATTGCTTTCTGTTTGTCTAAGCCAGGAACTTTGAGAGGAGATGCAGTTATTCTTGGTTGACCTGCTTACTTAGGAACTTTCTGTGAATCTCTGGTTGGACACATCCCTGGCATCAGCTGTAACTGGTAGAATGAGGGCAGGTAGTGGTGGACGTGGTGGTGCACATACTTAATTCCAGCCCTTAGGAAGCAGAGGCAGGAGGCTCTCTATTCAGAGTTCAAGTCCATCCTGGTCTACATGTCCTGAGCTTCAGGACAAGCAGGGCTACATAGAAAGACCCTGTCTCCAAAAGGAATAAAAAAAGTTATGAAGAATATTTGGGGAAGGTTGAAGAAGGAAGGTCTAAAGAAGAATTTTGTTTTGTTTCAAGACAGGGTTTCCCTATCTATGTAGTTCTGGCTGTCTTAGAACTCACTCTGTAGATCATGTTAGCCTTGAACTCAGAGATCCTCCTCCCTCTGCCCTCCCAAAGGTGTGCACCACCACTATCCTGCCTTTTTTTTTTTTTTGGTTTTTCAAGACAGGTTTTCTCTGTGTTGCCATGGTTCTCCAGGCTGGCCTTGAACTCACAGAGATCCACCTGCCTCTGCCTCCCAAATGCTGGGATTAAAGGCATGCGCCACCACGCCAGGCCATTTCAGACAGCTGTGAACTGCCATGTGAGTGCTGGGATTTGAACCCTGGTCCTTTGGAAGAGCAGCCAGTGCTCTTAACTGCTGAGCCATCTCTCCAGCCCCCATCCTGCCATTTTTTTTTCTAACATTTTAATGTGTGTTCATAGTAGTCCTTTTTCTGTGGTCTTCAAATGCAATTTGTTGTTTCATTTGCCTCATTCTGTTTGACAGAGGATGGAGAGAAGGAGCAGGTAAAGGGTGGAGCTTTTTCGTTCCCTTTGAGTCATGAGCTACAAGTCTCCTGAAGTGTCAAGCCTGGTAACTTTCCTGCCCTGGTTATACGGTGCCATGCTTTTTATCTCCAGAAGAGTAGCTAGTGAGTGCGTAGCTGTGTTTTCCTAGATCTGGACTAGGGATTTAGGGCCTCTAGCTGTTTGGGAAATTGGCATGCAGTTTGTTCAGTACAAACGCTTAAGTAGTGAGTTGTTACTGGTCAGCAGTGAGACTGAGGCTCCTTCTGTTAGGTGGTATTCACACTGGCAGTCCCTGATCTGGCTTTGGGAAAGAGTCCAAATGGAGTGTGAACACTTAACACACTTCACTGGGTAAAGTAGGCCTTGCTTTTGAATGTAATATTGAATTCTGGCTTGGGTGTTGTATGTTTTCCCTCCTCCATACTTTTGGCAGTTAATTGAATAGCTAGCCTCTGACTATGGTTTGATTTACCAGCTTTTTTTTTTTCTTCCTTTGTTAATGGCACAACTTTACCTATCTGTCTGTCTGTCTATGGTTTTAGAGACAGGGTTTCTCTGTGTAGTCCTGGTTGTAATGGAACTTGCTCTGTAGATCCAGCTGGCCTCAAACTCAGAGATCCATCCATCTCTGCCTCCCAAGTGCTGGGATTAAAGGTGTGTATCACCACACCTGACTTTTCTCTTTTTAAACTTTTTGAGACAGGGTCTCACTATGTAACCTTGGCTGAGCTGGAGCTTGCTATGTAGACCAGGCTAGCCTCGAACTCATAGGGATCCACTTGCCTCTACCTCCTCAGCACTGGGATTAAAAGTGTGTAGCAGTATGTCTGGCTGAGTTACTAGTTTTAAAAAGCAGTGGATGCAAAGATACTATGCATCAGTAAAAATACAATTTGAATTTTGCTCGCTCTGGGCTAACAGTATGTATGTATCATAGTCCCTGGAAATGGTTGGCAGAACGCTGATGAGAGCCCCAGCTTCCAGAGAGATGACTAAGAGTACTTGTGGTGAGCTGTGCTGTTTAACTAGGCTGTTTGGTAGGATAGAGGCAGGAAATGAACTTCTGACTTGTGTGAGGTTATCAGCGTGCAGCCCCGTCCTGTCAGAGAGCACCTGTATTTGATAAACATTCCCATCTGCCACAGGCTGGCTTCTTCCCTCCCAGGTGGAAGCCCTGCCCTGCATGTCAGCAGAGCAGTGTAGGGATGTTGATGCTGTGTAAGGGCCTAAGCCAGCAGGCCGCTGCGGCAACAATAGTGATACTGGGGAAGAAGCATTAAAACAACCAACTTAAAGAACAAGTGACATACGATTGTGTGGAAGGCAGGGCGCCCACCCTGATATCTGGCAGGAGCCGAATCGGTCTGGGGGGTGAGTGGGCTGTGTACTCCATGCAGCAGCATGCTTTCTGATGTGATACAGTAGCCTGCCCCATAAAGCTGTGTCATTATTGAGCCGAAGTCAGTGTATACAGGTCAGCCATTTTACTGGCTGTGTTCCTTCCCACTGTCTGGACACCTTCCCCTAGTGGGCCTGGGTCTTTTGTTCCTGGGCACTCACCAGAGGGGGCATCCCTATTATGGCTGATTTCCTCCTCTTCATTCTTATCAGTTACTCTAGCAGGGGTAGATGTAAATACTTACTTTAGAAGTTCATTGCTGGGGGCAGGTTGTTCCTTTGGTCTCACTGTTGCTGCTGCCCAGTGTGAGTGAGTCCACTTGACGCTAACAGTGGGATGGACTTGCTGCAAGAGCTGCCCAGAGTCCCTTCCCCTGGGATCCTGAGGTCAGTAGGATACCCAAGTTTGGCTGTTGTGATTTTTTTTTTTTTTTTTGGTGATAAGTTTTCAAAATGTAAAAATAAAGAGAACATTGACACCATTGGATCATCCAGTTACTTGTCGCTAGTGTTCTGCTGTGAACTGTGTACACCCTTACACATGGGTTGTGGGAGAGGCTTACACACATGCCCTTCCATGGTCAGGTACCCTCAGGACATAGGTTCTGAGTTAAGCCTTTGCAGTGGGGAAGGACACCAACATGTCCTACGTCCTGAGCACGCCCAGCTTTAAGAGGCAGTCTTGCTGCCTGACTGTTACTAGCACGCCCAGCTTTAAGAGGCAGTCTTGCTGCCTGACTGTTACTCCATACCCTGTGCCTTTAGTGCCACGCCCCTCTCCCAGCCTGCCTAACACAGTGCTCAGGCCCTGTGAGTCATACATAAGAAGACCATTTTGATACCTGCTTTGTTCTGAAGTGCTAGAGCATTGGGCAAATTGGGATGGAAGGGGCCAGAGGGCCTGGAGGAAGGCAGGCCAGTCACCAGCAGGACACAGTGCACTGAAAGCCATTCTGGCTGCTGCTTGTAACTGTTAAGTCTCTTCAGCTTTCCTGGCTTTGGATGTTTTTTGTCTTTGTCTTCTGTGATACCTGGAAGAATGTTCTTCCTTTTGACTGTGTCTGGAGTTTTCCTTCTGGCTCACTGAAGTTCACACCTGATTATGGAATGAGTCTATCCTGTGGTTGTCTAGAGCAGTGGTTCTCAGCCTTCCTAATGCTACAACACTTTAATGTTGTGGTGAAGTTATTTTTGTTGTTGTTCCTTCATGACTAATTTTTTCGTTTTCTTTTTTTGAGACCGGTTTCTCTGTGTAGCCCTGGTGTCCTGGACTCACTTTGTAGACCAGGTTGGCCCTGAACTCACAGATCCGCCTACCTCTGCCTCCCAAGTGCTGGGATTAAAGGCCAGCACTACCATGACAGGTTATTCCAGACAGCTCTGAACTGCCATGTGGGTGCTTAGATTTGAACCCAGTCCTTTGGATGAGCAGCCAGTGCTCTTAACTGCTGAGCCATCTCTCCAGCCCCTAATGACTGTAATTTTGCTACTGTTATGATGTAAATATTTTTAAAGATAGAATTTTGCCAAAGGGGTCACTACCCACAGGTTGAGAACCACTGGACTAGAGTGTTGCTGGTCTTTGTTTGTTTGTTTGGTCTGTGTTGACCAGGCTGGCCTAGAATTCAGAGATCTATCTGCCTCAGTCTCCCAACTTTTGGGATTACAGGCATTGTACCATCATACGTTGCTGTTGTAGGAGTCTGACATCTTTGGCGAGACTTCAAAACAAGTCCAGACTGAGGGTTGTCTCTTCTTGACCAGTCTTTCCTGTGATGACTAGAGTAAGTGTTTATCCTCAGGCCCCCTCAGGACGTGGGCATGGTGAAGAGGCCTGGAGTGTCTGAGAGGAGCTGTGTCTCACTACTTCGTGGGATGTGAGTGGTCAACTATATGATAGCATTTATAATAAAATTGGCTTCTGCCTCAGTTGATCTGTCATCTCTGAGATCTTGGCCCCTGGTTATTTCCTGTGCTGAGTGTCTTCTTTTTTTTTTTTTCTTTTTTTTTTTTTCAAGACAGGGTTTCTCTGTGTATCCAGGACTCACTTTGTAGACCAGGCTGGCCTCGAACTCACAGAGATCCACCTGCCTCTGCCTTCCGAGTGCTGGGATTAAAGGCGTGCGCCACCACACCCTGCTGCTGAGTGTCTTCTTACAAGCACCCCATGAGGATGCCCAACTTCCCAGCTCTCTCTCAGTGATTGTGTCTGTAACAAACCCCCAGACGGGGTTTCTGTACAGCACTGGCTGTCCTGGAACTCACTCTGTAGACCAGGCTGACCTTGAACTCACAGAAATCCACCTGCCTCTGCCTCCTGAATGCTGGGATTAAAGGCGTGTGCCACCACCACCCAGCTTTGGCAATGCCAGGCTTCACTTGGGCATGTTTTCACCAGAGGGTGGGCTAGTACTCTATGCCTGCAGAGGTAAATTCTAGGCTTTTGAGTTCTTGGAGGGAAAAAGCAAGGCTTTAAAATGATACTTCTTTTTTTTTTTTCCCATGATTTAATGATTCTACTCATTGATACTGCAAGGTGAGAGATTCTTGCCAGCCTGACCACAGAGTTGTTCTGAACATGAGTGTAGTTCATTATAAAGATTAAGGATGTGTAGGAAATGTTGGTTAAGAAAGGAGGCTGGATTCACTCTCCAGAAATAACTGTGTGGAGCATCTTGAGAGACTTTGGACCCGTGCACATGCACAGGAAGAAGTGATGTCATTTTCCTACTTTTCATGAGTTTTGCCTAGGGAACTCATAAATAAGGAAAAAAAAAAAAAACCCAGAGCCTAACTATCTGAATTATCAAGTATAGCAGGGGTGCCTTTGGAGTCGTGCAGTCCCTGGCATCATTCTCTCTCTCTCTCTCTTTTTTTTTTTTTTTTTTTTCGAGATAAGGTTTCTCTGTGTAGGCCTGGCTATCTTGGAACTCACTCCCTAGACCAGGCTAGCCTTGAATTCACAGAGAACCGCTCACCTCTGCCTTCTGGGTGCTGGCATTAAAGGCGAGTGCCACCATGCCCGGCCCCATTCTCATTCTCATCCTCATTCTTATAACAGCATTCACATAAATCTGGGATGGTTGGGTCTGTGTTAGTGTATGTACTTGCACATGTTCGAACACACACACACACACACACACACAGTGGAGTGGATTATTTAAACTTTGTGCATCTGTCCTCTTCTAAACTAATGTGTGGTGGTGTTTGCTGCCATACTACTGGTTGTTGCTTCTGTAGATCTTCCTGCTGCTTCCCAGCCGCACAGTTAACCTTGTGTGTTCTAGGTCTGGCTCCACAGCATTGCAGAACATTGCTGAGCATTGTTGAGTAGTGTGGTAGCTCATAACACCTGCAGCTTTTTGGTGACTGTCCCCATGACTACATGACTGTCTGTATGACATGAGTGTTCTGTAGGAATACTGGTAGGGACTACCTCACCACTCACATAGGTCTTTTTTCTTTTTGTTTATTTGAGATAGGGTCTCTCCATAGCTCTTCTCTGGCTATCTTGGAACTAACTCATAAACCAGACTGCCCGGCCTCTGCCTCCTGAGCACTTGGATTAAAGGTGTGCACCACAACATCTAGCTGATTTGAGAGGGCTACCCAGTGAGCCCTGTTTGAAAACAACAACCATCCCCACAAAACAAAAACAAAATAAAATTAGCATTTTGTAACTTTGCAAGGATACAGGATTTTTGTTTTTATATTGATACATTATACATCTTTGATACATTATATTCTCTTTGTGGACAATGTCTGTGGAAATGACAGTTTGGGTGGGCTTTTCTGATCTTTCAGCTTCTTTACCTAAACTCAGATGAGGCCTGACTATTGAGCTATTCAGAAGGAGATTGACTGGTGCTATGCAGATTACATAGGGTTAAAAAAAAAATCTTACTATGTAGCCCCAGCTGGCCTGGAACTTGCTATATAGACCAGACTGGCCTCCAACTCACAGAGATCCACCTGCCTCTGCCTCCTGAGTGCTGGGATTAAAGGTGTGCACTGCCATGTGTGGCTTCTTGAGAATTCTTAACAGTAAATGGCATTTAGTGTATATCTGAGTAACTGTAGTTTTAAAAATGACTAGTTATGGCTGGGTGTGGTGGTGCACACCTTTAATCCCAGCACTCAGGAGGCAGAGGCAGGTGGATCTCTGTGAGTTCAAGGCCAGCCTGGTCTACAGAGTGAGTTCCAGGACAGTCAGGGCTACACAGAGAAACCCTGTCTGAAAAAAAAAAAAAAAAA
>CAJQZJ010031773.1:1809393-1861996 GCA_907164525.1 Lophiomys imhausi
ATATTAGTGTTAGAATGAGATAGATTTAAGTGTACTTTTCTTGCTGTTTTTTTTTTTTTGTGGTTTTTCGAGACAGGGTTTCTCTGTTTAACAGCTCTGGCTGTCCTGGACTCGCTTTGTAGACCAGGCTGGCCTCGAACTCGCAAAGATCCGCCTGCCTCTGCCTCCCAAGTGCTGGGATTAAAGGCATGCGCCACCACCGCCCGGCTTTCTTGCTGTTTTTTATTTGTACTTTTTTTTTTTTTTTTGGTGTTTTGAGACAGGTTTTTTTCTGTGGTAGCCCTGGCTATCCTGGACTCACTTTGTATACCAGGCTGGCCTTGAACTTGCAGAGATCTGCCTGCCTCTGCCTCCTGAGTGGTGTGTTTAAAGGCATGTGCCACCATGCCCGGCAATTACAGACAGCTTTGGACTGCCATGTGGGTGCTGGGATTTGAACCCAGGACCTTTGGAAGAACAGCCACTGCTCTTAACCGCTGAGCCATCTCTCCAGCCCTATTTGTACTTTTTGAGACAGTCTGTCTCTGTGTAGCTCAGGTGGTCTCACACTCACCATCCTTCTGCCTTAAACTCTTGACTGGTGTGTGCTGCCATGCCCTGCTTTCTTCCTGGGTTTTGTTTTTATTGACTGAGGTGCTAGAAATCTTGGCCACATCTATAAGCAGACTGTATAAAAGCAGCATTGTTGTAGCAGTCTATGCAGGAAGTCACAAGCTGACTGTAACCAGCTAACCTCCACTTTAGACCTAGGTTTTCCCAGCTGAAAGTGGGCAAACTTAGGCCACCTGAGTTTAGAGTGACCTGACACTGTCACTTGCCACCCTTACTTCATAAACATCGCTTCAGATTTTGCAGCAGAATGGTCCAGTTAATTTTTCTCTTGCATATTGCTTTTTGTTTATTAGTTGTATTCAGGAAGGCTTGAGAAACTTGAGTGTACTCTTGCCAACATTAAAATTGTTTTTTTTCCTTTTTCGAGACAGGGTTTCTCTGTGTAGCCCTGGGTATTCTGGACTCACTCTGATCATAGAGATCTGCCTCGCCTGCCTCTGCCTCCTGAGTGCTGGGATTACAGGTATATGCACCACCTCGCCTGACTAAAATTTTTAAATAAAATATCAAAAAATTCACAAAACAGATGTGTGGCTAATAAGTTACAATGGAAGAATTGCAACCGTAGTTTGTCAGAGGAGACTTTGCTTGTTGCAGCCCCTGCACATTCCTTCTCATTGTCCAGGGTTAGGTGCTGACTTGTGTAGGGCTTGCTTCATGGACTTCTCTAGGTAATCCTATCCTGGTTTACTTGTGCCTTTGACATAATACCTGTATCAGTTTTTAAAACAGACGAAGCCGTGTACTTTATAAAGAAAAGTTTTTTGAGCTCAAAATGTAGGGAGCTGAAAGTACAAGATTAGGCATCACATTAGTTTATTTTCTGGCTGGATCACATGAGAGCCATGGCTTCATGGCAGGAGCATGTGGGAAGTAGAAATGACAAGGTAAAATAGGAAGCCAGAGCGCAGGGAGTGGCCAGCCTTTGGTCTTCTTACTGCGTGCCAGTATTACACCAGGGATCTGGGACAAACCATATCCAGAATAGAGTAGCACCTCTGTTTCCTTCTACAGGTCCATTTGGTCACTTCTATTTCCAGGTCCCTGTGTGCATTGGATCTTATGCCTAGCTTGTGTTGGTTGCCTGTCAGTGGTGTGTTTTGGCCTGTTCTCCCTTGTGCTTCATCTGAATTGATGAATTTGGGATGAGCTGGTGGACAAGCTTGCTTTTGAGTGGACTACTCCTGGGTACCTGAGCATTGGTGCCTGTTGTCCGTCTTTCTCCAAGGCTTGCAGTTGCTCACCACAGGTGAATCAATTGGGCTCTGCGTGTTGTGTTTGCAGATATATCTGTAGGACACATTTTAAATGTACTTTTTGTAAATCTTGTTTACAGCTAGTAAGGTGTTCTCATTTACTCAAGTTCTTTTTTTTTTTGGTTTTTCGAGACAGGGTAAGTTCTTTTTTTTTTTTTTTAAATTATTACTTCAGGTTACATCTCCATCATATTGCCCTCTTTCCACCCCTCCCAGTCCCACCCTCCCACCCTCTACCCCCTAACCCTTCCATCCCACTCCTCTGGAGTGGAGTGTCCCTACATAACAGTCCCCTGCCCCAGTTCAGCAGTCATATGAAGGCCAAGAGCCTCCTCATACACTGGGGGCCTACAAGGCAGTACCACTAGGGCAAAGTGTGTCATTGACAGGAAACAAAGTCTATGTTCATGTTCCCTTTAATGCATTGGTTGTAGTATAGTTATCCTGGACTATATGGCTAAAATCCAATTATAAGTGAATAGATGCCATGTGCATCCTTCTAAGCCTGGGTTAGCTCACTCAGGATGAGCTTCTCTAGTTCCATCCATTTGGCTACAAATTGCAGGACTTCCTTGTTTCTGATGGCTGAGCTTGCCCAAGTTCTTGCACTGGAGAAGGGTTGGCTTTTGTCTTTTTTTTTTTTTTGGTTTTTCGAGACAGGGTTTCTCTGAATATCTCTGGCTGTCCTGGACTCGCTTTGTAGACCAGGCTGGCCTTGAACTCACAAAGATCCACCTGCCTCTGCCTCCCAAGTGCTGGGATTAAAGGCATGCACCACCACCGCCCGGCTTTGTCTTTTTTTTTTAAATATAAGATTGGAATCTTTACTTTTTTTTGTTTTTGGAGACAGGGTTTCTGTGTAGTCCTGCTGTAGGCTCTGGCTGTTCTGGAACTCACTCTGTAGACCAACCAACCAGGCTGGCCTTAAACTCACAGAGATCAGTCTGCTGCCTCCCAAGTGCTGGGATTAAAGGCATACACCAGGAATCTTTCCTAATTAAAACAAATTGCTAGCCATTATTTCTTTGGATTTTTAAATTGTTTAAAAATCTTGTATCTGGCTGGGTGTGGTAGCACACGCCTTTATTCCCAGCACCTGGGAGGCAGAGGCAGGTGCATCTCTGAGTTTGAGCCAGCCTGGTCTACAAAGTGAATTCCAGAACAGCCAGAACTCCATTATGCAGAGAAATCCTGTCTTGAAAAAATAAAGCAAAACAAAACAAAATCTTGTATCTGTACTGCCTCATGTGATCATTGTTAAACATCTGTTTGCATGTTAAAGCCTCTTTTACTTGTACATGTTATTGAAATTTATATATTTTATATAGTTTACTATACAGATACTATGCCTCAGTCAGAATTGGTGAAAACAAAAGCTAGACCAAGAATAGCAGCTAATGAAGTGACCAGGCCTGACCTATGGACATAGTTTCATGTGGGACTTTGGCCCATTCTCAGGTGTCTCTCTGTCTCTCTGTCTGTCTGTCTGTCTGTCTGTCTGTCTCTCTCTCTCTCTCTCTCTCTCTCTCTTTTGGTTTTTGAAGACAGGGTTTCTCTGGGTAGTCCTGCCTATCCTGGAACTCACTCTGTAGAGCAGGATGGCCTTGAACTCACAGAGACCCACCTACCTCTGCCTCCCAAACACTGGGAATAAAGGCATGCGGCACCACACCCGGCCATTATAGACAGTTTTGAGCTGCCATGTGGGTGCTGGAATGGTCCTCTGGAAGAGCAGCCAGTGCTCCTAACCACTGAGCCATCTTTCCAGCCCCTCAGGTGTCTCTTGATGCCTTCTGTTACAGCCTGTTTTCCTGCCTCCATTTGAGTGTCTTTTGGTGGCTTTGTCATTGGAGATATGCCTTGTGGTCTTGGTGTCTGACCCACCCACATTGAACATGCAGAGCCACAGAAGGCAATGCATCATCTAGCAGAGCTCAACCAGGGGGCTGATGGCTTCAAGGTTTACAGCATTCTCAAGAGCAAGCCAGCTTTGGTGGAGCTGGGCTTCGCCTGGTGCTAGTGGTTTTTGGTTGTTCTGTAAAATTTAGATTTACATTCCTAAAAAAAAAAAGTGAACTTAGACATTTTTAGTGTTTCTTCAGAAATCTTGATTGTGGTGTACAATGAAGGAACACCTTCTTGGTGGCCTTTTGTAGTTGTGTTTTGTGTGGAGCTTGTTTTCAATGTTTGTGAGGCACCCTGAGCTCTTCATTGGTAGCCATGGTCAAAAGGAGCAGAGAAGCTCTCTGGCTGGTGTTCTGGTCCCCAAGGACGATGCTTCTCAGAAGATGGTCACCGCTTATTAGGAGCATTTATTAAGACTGTGTTCCTAGCCTTCCAGTTGAGTGGGACCAGGGTCTGTGGTGCCACCTGTGACACAAGCTGTGACCTCAGAGTCCAGCTACTGGCATCTCAGCTGACATTGATCAACACTGGTCTGTGTATGTAGATAGAACACCACACAGAGGATCAGAGTGTTTACAGTTTTGTTTGGCTGGCTTTCTTTCTTTCTTTTTTTTTGAGACAAGGTTTCTCTGTGGAACAGCTCTGGCTGTCCTGGAACTCACACTGTAGACCAGGCTGGCCTCGAACTCACAAGAGATATACCTGCCTTTGCTTTCCTAGCGCTGGGATTAAAGGCGTGCACCACCATGCCCTGCTTCATCTGTGTTTCATTTTAGACATTTGACCTGGTGACTATTTTGGTGGATGAAATCTTCATTTAGCTGTAGTTTATGAAGTGTTTTCTTTGCACCAGGGGCAGTAGATACTATGTATGTCATAGCTCAGGGAGGAACTGCAGTGTTATTGAAGGTAACATTGTCCTATCTAGTTTTCTAAATGCAAACCCTTTTTAATGTGCTTTTGCAAAGCTAAACTCCCAGTTTTTCCATGTTTTAGATTAAATAGGATTGCGAATCAGGTGGCCATTCAGCGGAAGAAGCAGTTTGTGGAGCGGGCCCACAGCTACTGGTTACTCAAAAGGCTGTCTAGGAATGGTGCTCCCCTGCTGCGGCGCCTCCAGTCCAGCCTGCAGTCCCAGAGAAACACGCAACAGGTACGTGCACATGCCCTCATCTACCCTTCAGGGTTACTTGTCTCCAAACACACTGATCACACACTGCCCCCTCAGGCTGGATGTGGTGCTGACCCCTGACCCCTGACCCTGACCCCTGGGCCTTGAGCTGCTAAGCTGCAGATTATGTGCAGGTGACTCATCAGGGTTTAGCTGTGCCTCCTTCCTTCCTGATGAGTGTCTGCTCTGTGCCCACCACTTTGCCAGTTCCAAGGGAAGAAGGGAATTGCCAGAGAAGCAGGTTAAACTTTGGCCACATGGATATTCAAGACAGGGAGGGAGGGCTGATGACAGCCCTGATCTGATGGATGGGATCTTTGTGCTGGGCCTTGGGAGTATACTGCACAAGGAGTAATTTATTAGGCCTTGCTCTAATGGTTGGTTTAATATTGACCACAGCAAGGAGCAGGAAAGGAGTTGAAGAAGTGACGTTTGAAAAGTACTAATTGAAACAAACTGTCTATCATAACTGTTAATTTGGGTTTATGGCTCCATCTGGGATATGACAGTGCTGAGATGGTGTCAGGTGCATCATAAAGAGCTATCTTTGGGGTTGTCACATTCATTTCCTCTGTGCATTGCCCAAAAAACACATGTCTGGTGGTCTCTACTGGTTCCAGTGGAAGGGGCTAATCATTTCATCTGTAAAGTGTCAACCAACTTCAATGGAAGTTTACGTCTGTAGAATCCTGTTGAGTCCCTATGGCTGTCACAGGCACAGCTGTGGAATGAGCTCAGGGCTCTCGTCTTGTACCCTGGCTGTCACTAGAGCCCTGTTGTGTGAATTAGACACCCATATCTGCAAGTGACCAAGTGTCACTCTTCTGGGATCTAAGAACTTGCTGGACTGTGGGTCTGATCTGAGTGGAAGGGGCACTGCAGCCCTCCCCAGTGTCAGCTCTTCTCTGCATTCTGTAGGTAACTGTGTCTGTTCACTGGACACATATGCCTCCCTCCTTGGATGCTACTGGGGTGTGTGAAGCAGTCAGTCTGAGGCGTGCCATCGTATCACCAGGCTTTGAGTTATCCAGCACAGTAGAGACTGTTTTAATTGTTGAGTGAATCACCCATGTTCTTCACCTCACATGTTGTGAGATGCTACTGTTCTTTCTACCACCCTTACTCTTAGAGCACAGCTCCAACAGGGGTTCTCACAGTGCGTGCTTATCCTGGATACCAGAGGAGAAGAAAGTTTTAGAGGAAGAGGGTGTTAGGGATATTAGTCATGAAATGGGGAAGTGTTTGGCAACACTGGGCACTGGTAGGAACAGTGCTTTTGGTCTTTGCTTATGCTATGGTAGTCGTGTTGGAAAGAAAATCTGGAGAATGAAGACCTCATGTCTTGTCTTGGGCTAGAGGAGACTCTCCTAATAAGCTGGGGCATGCATCACAGAGGAGAAATACTGTGGTAGATTGTCAGTAAGAATGGAATGGCATCAGTACAGTGGTGGGCATTCAGCTGTTGATTCTTCTTTGCATACTTGGGAGCTTAGAACAAAGGGCATGGGATGCAGAATGGCCTTGTGGGTTGTTTGCCTAGAGAGACAGAACTGGGATGAAGAAGAGGTTATAGGAGGGATGATAGGAAAAATGCTAATAAGACAAGGTGGCCCAGCACTCGGGAGGCAGAGGCAAGTGGATCTCTGTGAGTTCAAGGCCAGCCTGGTCTACAAAGTTAAGTCCAGGACAGCCAGGGTCACACAGAAAAACCTTGTCTCGAAAAACCAAAAAAAAAAAAGACAAGGTGGCAAAGAGAGCCCACCAGAGGGTGCACTCATGTAGACTCATCCTGTTAGAGGCAGGGCTGTGAGGAAAAGCATTTGCTGCCAGCTATCCCTTTCTGCAGGGGACATTAAGGCCATCAGAGAGAGAGAGAGAGCAGACAGAACTGTGAGGATGCAGGCCCTGTGGTTTCTGGGCTAGGGCATTCTAGAATTAACAAGGGAAATAGAAGGCATGGCCATGGCAGAGGGGTCTGCTGTGCTATGTTAGACCCGTCAGGACATGAAGGTTGACTGTACCCATATTGTTCTAGTGACAGTAAGGCTTGATGTAACTTCTTTTTTTTAGTGGCCTTGCCATTGGAGCAAGCATGTGCTCCCCATCGCACCCCCTGATAAGTTTTTAAACTAGAAATACTGGATGTTAGAATTTGATTTACTGTTGGCTTCGGTAGTCTCTGCCCAGCCTGCTTTGGGAAAAGGCTGTGGGTCCTTGTCCACTGGCTGACCTTGTGGGCGTGGGCCTGAGGGGCAGCAGGACAGGATGAGCTGCTCTGAGAGCTGGTGGTGCTGTGCCACAGTCAGTCCAGCAGTGTTGTACTTAGAGAGGAGGCTTCCTAGCTGTGCGCTGGGTCTCTGGTAGAAAGGCAGGCACATTGTCTTGTGCTGTTTGCTGAGGCGGTGCTCTGGTAGCAGGTGGGTTGGCATGGCTCCTTATATTTGGTCTAGCAGTTTGCTGTGTGCAAGATCCCATTCATTCTATTTTTTTTTTTGTTTCCTCTTTTCCTGCCCCACTAACTTCTTTGGGCCTCTACTCCTACCCTTTTGCTCGTAGCATCCTAGAGGTCTGGGGTCTGACATGGCTGAGCTAGCTGCCCTTGAGGTCATGGTTGCAGCATATGGGTGCTCTTGCTGCCAAGCCACCGTGTGCTTCACAGATGAGCTGACCCGTCCACCCAGTACAGGTGTTGTTGGTCTGACCGCCGAACTGGTCCTTGTTACGGAGTTGGGTCTGGCCATCTCACCTCATCCCAGCGCCGGATCTCAATGTGTGTTGGAAACAGAAGCACTGGAGTCCATAGGTTTCTTCTTGGAAGTGGGTGACTGCACAGGCCTATTGGGAATCTGGAGATTTGCTTCACAGGGGTTGCCAGACCAAATGTTCTTTTTTTTGTTTTTGTTTTGTTTTTCGAGACAGGGTTTCTCTGTGTAGCTCTGGCTGTCCTGGACTCGCTTTGTAGACCAGGCTGGCCTTGGACTCGCAGAGATCTGCCTGACTCTGCCTCCCAAGTGCTGGGGGATTAAAGGCGTGCACCACCACACCTGGCTCCAAATGTTCTTTTGTTTAGAGTCTGTTTCTAGCTAGTGGACAGGAAGTTGTCCAGATGGTGTCAGGGTTTTTTGTTTGTTTTGAGACAGGGTTCACCTGGAGCTTGCTATGTAGATCAGGCTGGCCTTTAATTCAGACAGAACTGAGCTCGGTGTCTGCCTCCTAAGAGTTGAAATTAAAGATATACACCACCAAAGCTGGCAATGTTTGGTTTCTGAACTTACCTTTCCATGTATTTACTGACTTTGCATATATGTGGATGATACTGTCATCAACCCTGCTTAAAAATTTTCAACAATACCAGGCATACCCTGTGGTCTGCACTTCTGTGGGCACTGAAGTGTGTGGATGGAGACACAGTCCAGGATGCTGTACGCATCCTGTGCTGTCGTTTTCCTACCATGAAGAGTGGCTGTCCATATAGTTTGGTTAGTGACATCTTGTCCTGAGATCCCATATACTTGAGCAGTCTGCTGGTTCCTTGGGTGACAGAGTCTCTGCTGTGGTGTCCTGAGGATGGGCCATGAGAGGCAAAGCTGTCTGTAGGAGAACGGTCTGCTGTCTGTCTGCATTCCGCAGCTGGGCAGGCAGCACTTTGCCCATGGCTGGCAGTTCTGGGGACTTGTGGGTCACTGTCTAGCAGCAGTGCAGGACAGACTTCTGGGTAGGGCATTCTCCATCCCTTTATGACAGGGACAGGACATGTGGGTTACTGTGAGGAGGTAGTCTTATGCCTTCTCCATAAAGCAGAGAGTGGGGGTTGGCTTTGGATAATGAGTGTGGATGAGGACTAGTGGTCTTGGACAGGCTCATTCTGGGGGTGGGGCATGAAAGAAGGATCTGGGGAGCAGAGCTCTGGGGGTCTTGCTTGAGTAAGACACAGACTCTAGAGTGTGATGGGTTGACTCTCCGGGAAAGTGGCCGGAAAACCTGGTCCTTCATAGACGGGGCTCTGGTCTTGTTTGGTTTTCCTTAGTTGCTGTCTCTGTGGCAGTGGCTCTTGTACCTGTACCTTTATGAGGTAGTGAGCGTACTCTTTGGACACCTTTGGCTTTTCTTGCTTAGAGCTCGGAACAGCTCATGGACTGGCCTCCCTGTGGCCAGGCAGAGCCAGACTGCTTTCCTGCCTATCTGAGTCCTAGCTTTCCAGTGCTGCGCTTGTGTTTTGGTGACTTGGGTAGAGAGTGGTTGTTGCAGGCTGCTGACTAGGTTAGGAGATGAGCTGTGTGGTACACGGCTCTGCCACCTGAGAAGACCGCTCTCTAAGGGGTTAGACGTGATCCCTACACCTTACCTGCTGAGCCTGGAGCTGAGTCTGTGTAATACTCCACTGCCTGTTAGAATAGCTCAGCTTTGTGCTTCTTTCTCCTTCCATTCCCACCTCCTGGGGATCAAGTTAAGCCAAGACCCCGCTATGCCATGCTCCACCTGGACCCTCCTGTCCCTTTGTCACAAGAGTTTTAAAAGAGAACAGGTCCCGGGTCCTGTAATCCTTTTAGTCTCACCTGTTGTATGAGCTTGTTAAACCCCTGGCAGGAGCACATCTGGGTCTGACTGATGGGAAGTTTTGTTTAATCTTCTCAGAGAGAAGATGATGAGGAGCGGAGAGCTGCCAAAGAGAAGCTAAAGTACTGGCAGCGGCTACGGCACGACCTGGAGCGTGCACGCCTGCTAATTGAGCTGCTGCGCAAGCGGGAGAAACTCAAGCGGGAACAGGTGAGGGAGGCTTGGGCTGTGCCCCCCTCCAGGGCTGCCTCTGGGTGGGCCCCTTGCTGCTGTCACAGAGTGTGGCTGGAGATGCTCTGCGATGGCTCTTGTGTACCTGCTGACTCTGTCTGCTGTCCCCACCCCACAGCATCCCTTCCCAATAGTTGGTCCTGTAGTGTCATTTTTGCATAGCCATCCCTGAATTTGCAAGGACCTGAAAGGAGACCTTTGCCTTGGAAGAAGCACCTGTCCTTGCACAGAGAAGGCTGCTTTGTGGTGGAGTGCTAGCCTGAGTTTAGGCTGCTCTGTGCTAATAGTTGGAGTGTTGCTTCTGTAACTGTGCAGTGTGTGACGTGCCATGGTCTTCAGGAGAGGTGTGCCCCAGTCCTCTAGAGACAGTGTGTGCTGTTGTTGCCAGGTGAAAGTGGAGCAGATGGCTATGGAGCTCCGGCTGACCCCGCTCACTGTGCTGCTGCGCTCAGTCCTGGAGCAGCTGCAGGAGAAGGACCCTGCAAAGATTTTTGCCCAGCCCGTGAGTCTGAAGGAGGTACGTGTTGCTGTGGTTCACTGCTCTGTCTCATGTGACTTTGTGCTGCTGTTTGCTTACTAAGTTTGTAACTGGGGAGAACAGGTTTCTTGCATTCTAATTCTCATAATTATTATTTAATGAATACATATTTTGATTATAATTTAAATGTTAATTATAAAAGATTATGTGCCTCATTGTAGAGCATTGAAAGTGCCTAGGTGAAAATCTCTGCTCAGAACTTAGCTCTTAGTGATGATAGCCTTGCTGGTACCCCACTTGATGTCCTTTTAGTTAAAGGAACTGGATTGGATTGGGAGGGTCCCTGCTGGATTTAGTTTGGATTGTCTTGTGTTGCTATGTGAAGTTAGTCTTGGTGGCAGTGGGGGAGAGGGTAGAGAGATGTCTCCAGTTGTGATTGATTTTATAGATAGCATGAAATAAGTTTTCATTTTTCTTTGGTTTGTAAATGTTTATTTTTCTTCCAAAAATTAGGTACCAGATTATTTGGATCACATTAAGCACCCCATGGACTTTGCCACAATGAGGAAACGGCTAGAAGCTCAAGGGTATAAAAACCTCCATGCGTTTGAGGAGGATTTTAATCTCATTGTAGATAACTGCATGAAGTACAATGCCAAGGACACCGTGTTTTATAGAGCTGCAGTGAGGCTGCGCGATCAGGGAGGTGTTGTTTTGAGGCAGGCCCGGCGTGAGGTGGACAGCATTGGGCTGGAAGAGGCCTCGGGAATGCACCTACCTGAGCGACCTGTCGCAGTCCCTCGGCGGCCTTTCTCCTGGGAAGAGGGTAAGAACCCAGCACTGCATCCAGGAAGATGGTAGATGCTTTTTCCCTCAGACTGAAGTTAAGATTCCAGCATTCGTCCAACATAAGTGCTACTGAGGGTGCTTGTAAAAGGAACTTTTATTCGCCTGATGTCATTGTCATCTCGGAGGCTTACTGCCTCTGTCTGCTAACCTAGGCTAGTCCTGGAAGCTTCTAGCCTCGGTACAGTCTAATCTAGACCTAGAATGTTTCCAGCCTCTGAGACTTACTGCTGAATTAGCTCGACCTTCCTAGCTTTTTCTGAACTCTTGCTGGCTGGTTCAACTCAGCTGTTCTGTCTCAAACTCCTCTCCAAGTTAACTGATTCAATCTGTCGTTTCTCTCAGCCTCAAACTATAACAATCTGTTCTAATCTTCTAGCTTCATTTCATTCTCTTGCTCATTCTGTGTCTAACTTGTTCTCTCTTCAACCTGTCTCTGTAAAAACTCTCCTGGTAGAACTGCATCTGAATTCCACAAACTGAACTCCACCGTCTGCCTCTCAACTCACTGACTTAGCTGAGTTGCCTGAACAGAACCGAACTGACTGACTTCAATTTCTCCTTTCTTCCTACACTGCTCTTAAATAGTTTCCCTTTCCTGTGCTGTTCTTGTAAAAGTTGTATCCTATTCTGTCAAATCTTTCTCTGATTCGTTACTTTGTCTTCCACTAAATTAGACATGGGTTCTTCCTTCTACAAACTTAACTTTACCTTCATTGTTTGGAATTAAAGGCCTGTACCCACGTCTGGACCTAAGCTTTTCTTTACCTGAAATTTGCTCTATACTAGGCTGGCCTTGAATTCAGAGATCTGCTTGCCTCTGTTTCCTGGGTGCTGGGATTAAGGAGTGTGCTACCACTGCCCAGCGTGTCTGCACTCCTGCTGTATCACATAGACCTAGAAGGTCTTTGGATATGATCTCTTGCCAGAGCAGCCACATTCTGAATTAAAATTCCTGTACAGGTGCTCTTTCATGTTTTGCTTCTGTGTTTGTTGTATACACAGCACATCTCACTTGGGCCTTACCACATTTCACATACCCACTGTGAGAAACACATGTCTAGTTGAGCCCAGGTCTAGATGACAGAGGCCATAAAGACAGTATAGTTGAGGATTTGTCCCTGAAGGGCCTGGCCTTGCTTCTGAGGAGGTCTTACAGTGAGAAGGCAGCTATTGGTAGTTGTATTTCAGCTGAGAAACAAAAGCAGGAGCTAACATTGGCTTTGCCTCTGGCCCTCTCTTTTGGATGCTTGCAGGCGTTCCTAGAGGTCTGACCATAGCCTGTCTCCAGGACTTGGCCTGACCCTCTGGGGTGAGCTTGTACTTTGGATCCCACCAGGTACATGCTTATCACTTTCCTCCAAGCAAGGTGGTTTGGAGTCAATATGTAGATCAGGCTGGCTTGGACCTGCTTTTCCTCCTGAGTGCTGGGATTAAAGCTGTGCACCGCCACATCTGGCTTCCAGTCAGTCTTGTAAACAAATGTCTTGCTCCTTTATTGTTTATTCAGTAAAGTGAATGTCCACAGTAGGTGACTGGGGGTTTGTGGTCTACCTTAGAACATGAATTTTCCTGAATTTACTACAATTGTTACCAAAACAATTCTGTCCTGGGTTCTGTTTTGACCTGCTTTTCTCCTGCTGTTCACTGTCCAAGAAAATGGTGGGACTGTACTGATTTATGTTTCATACTGTACTTTTCTTTCTCCTGGACGACCAACTTCTCACTGTGTCCTGACTCTTCGCCTTTCCATTGGGCTCCATTTGTTGCTTAGTGAGGAGTCACGGTCCACAAAGGCCTCCTGTGTGTCTGGCCCAGAGAGACAGTCTGTTTAGTACTTGGCATCTGCAGGGCATACAGGATAGATAGAATTCTAGGATGCAGTGCCACACATCTGTAGTCTCAGCACTCAGGAAGTTAAGGCAGGGAGTTTGCCACAAGTTCAAGGTCAGTCTGGATTGTAGTGATTTCCAGTTACATCCTGAGACCCTGTCTATACAACAGAATTGATCAGAAAAGTATAATTAGAAAGTAAACACAAGCAGGCTGGGATGTACTCTGGGTTATTCATGGCAAGGCTAGCTCTGGATACCTCTGCCACTGTCCTGAGCTCTGACACTGGTCCTGTTGAAAAGAAGCAGACAAGCAGGGTGTGCGTGGTATGGCAGCTTGTGACTGCAATTCGAGCACTCAGGAGATTGAGAAAGGATTGTAAGTTTGAGGCCAGCTTGGGCTATATAAATAGTGAGACCCCTGTCTCAACAACCAAGGAACAAAATGAAATGAGCCTTGAGAAGTTGGGGTATTTTTAAATTTATTTTTGGTGTTTCAAATTAAAAGAACTTTGTTTACCTGAATTCATTTGCAGTCTTAACTTTGAGATTTTGGTAGAAATAGTGTGACTACAAGCCTCAAGTCAGCCTGTTGGGGGATTTTTGTCCACATTCCAGTGCTAGTGTTGTTGTTGTAAACAAGCGCTCAGCTACCAGGTCTGGGCGGATCCCCTTTATGCTGTGTCTCTCTGTTGTCCCTGCTCTTCCTTTGTTTTATCTTCACAAAATTTAAAGAATTTCTTTGTCAATTTCACTAATTTAAGTTCTGTAGTCAGTGTTCCTAGAATTTGGGAAGACTTGTGGACTGTGTGGCCCAGTGTCCATGGACACAGTGATTCATGTGCAAGTACTTCAGCTAGGATGACATTTGTGATGTGTAAACAGTCCACAGTCAACATGTTTGCACATTGTCTGTCTGCTGGCAGTCCATCTTGTGTCTGTGCTGGTGGTCGTTGTGCCCCTCACTTGGAATGGGCTGTTTACACAGCAGGACTGAATTGGGTTCTGTTCAGGAGAGGCTACACATGTTCCCTGAATATCCTCTGCAGGATATTCTATGGCCACACTATTCCTTTGTGTCCTCCTGACTGGAGGAGAAATTCTCCTTTAGGAGTGTCTTTTTTCCTCCTTTTGACAGCAATCTTCTTAAGGGTTTAGAATGAGGGTAGAGGGGACTGTATGGCATCAAATGGTGAAGCTGGAGCTTTGGCCATGAGCAGGCTAAAAATAGTTGGGACCAATGTGTCACTCTTAAAGGTGCTCAAGGATCAGGTGACTAATGGTGCATGTTGTTTGGTTCAGTGGACAGGTTGCTGGACCCAGCCAACAGGGCCCACATGAGCTTGGAGGAGCAGCTGAGAGAGCTACTGGAAAAGTTGGACCTCACCTGCTCCATGAAGTCCAGCGGCTCACGGAGTAAACGGGCAAAGCTACTCAAAAAAGAGATTGCTCTTCTCCGAAACAAGCTGAGTCAGCAGCCCAGCCAGTCCTCACCCATAGGGGCAGGTACAGGAGGCTTTGAAGACGATGCAGCTCCACTGGGGCCGGACACAGGGGAGGAAGGTAAGCATAATGCAGCGGGCGGGCCACACCCATGGATGTGGGTGTCTTTTCAGGCATAAGTGATGCTCTGTAGTGACCACGAATTTGTAAGGGTTGGAGATCGCAGAACTCTGATCACTGGATATTCCTGCCAGGTTTGGATGCCCTTTGAAAGGGTGTTCGGTTGTGTGCTGTCTGTGTTGGATTTTGGCACTGAGTTTATAAGCATAAAGGCATAGAATGAGACTGATCCTGAAAGACTTAGATCTGATACTGTGTTAAATAAAGGTGGCTTCTGTGGTAGGAGTAAGAAATATGTTGGTTGTATTTTGTAAATTGAGGCAGAGTATTAGATGATTAGACAGCCTCAAATTGTTTTTACTTTGTGTGTGAAGGTCAGAGGACAAGTAGTGTGAGTTGGTTCTCTCCTGGCCCCTTGTAGGACTTGGGGATCAAAGTCAGGTGGTCAGGCCTTGTAAGCACCTCTATCCCGGAAGTGCTCTTGCTGGCTTTTTGAAAGGAATACTTATTGCTAGAGCATAGCCCAATCCGGCTGTGAAGACTGGGCAGGAGACTGAGGTGCTTCTTGGTACTGTCTGCTTCCCAGACTCCTCAGCAGCCTCAGGCCTTTTCTGTCCAGCAGCTCACGGAGTAAAAGGGCAAAGTACCCAGCAGTGCAGAGCACTGATCCGGTCTTCCAGAGGCACTGCCGACTCTTCTCGAGTTGAGGGACTTAACCTTGAAGGCATCATCTTGTTCTAGCAGCATTGAGTGGCATCTGGGGAAAGAGCTGGACAGCTGAGATGTTAGGAAGGCGACTGTCCACCCAGTGGAGCACATGTCTGATACGGTCATTGTATGCAGGCCTTTATGTATGGCACATCGAATTGTGGAGAGTTTAGAGAACCATAGTGCCCTTTAATCCACTTCCCTATCGACATCACATTTCAGTTCTGTGAAATGGAAAGAAAAATAAGACCTGGCACTGTTGTTAGCAGTTTGGCTTCAGGCCGGGCGTGGTGGCGCACGCCTTTAAATGTCAGCACTCAGGAGGCAGAGCCAGGTGCATTAAATCTCAGCACTCAGGAGGCAGAGCCAGGTGCATTTCTGTGAGTTTGAGGCCAGCCTGAGGACAGCTAGGGCAATTACACAGAGAAACCCATTCTCTAGGGGAAAAAAAGGCAGTTTGGCTTAAGATTGCCCTGTGTATTTTTCCTGCCCCATCCAAATAGCAATAGGAAAACATTAAAACAAGACAGATGTAATTGTATTTTGCGTTTTTGATCTGTATGGCTATCTGTATCAGTAGACATGGCTCTGACCTGCTCCTCATAATGACATGGTTTCAGTATGTTTATGCCATGTTTAATTCAGTCCTGCAGATGGTGACAATTTTCTAGTCCATTGTCCCTTTCTCTGGTTGCTTCTTTTATACGGTTGTGCTAGGCAACCAGTAGAACCTAGGGCTAATACCACTGAGCTCTCCTAACCTTGGAATTTACCTCCAGTGTGTCCAGCTGTAAACTTCACATAAACTCTTTGCCTTACTGTTAGGTAGGTAACAGGTTTGATTGGTCCACACAGTAAAAATTTATTCTTCAGTGTGTGACACATTTCCTCCTTACTCTCTAAAAGCCTGTCACCAGCACATGGCAGTCTTCTGCCTCTGTTGGGGGCTCTATGCTTTCTTTAAGGAACATTTGTTCATGGGACCGTTGGCAGACAGATGCACTCAAGATAACGCTGCTGTTTGCACTGTGTGGTGAGTCCCACACAGTGCCATTGCCTGGTTCCCATGGTAGCCCTTTGAAGGCTTCTCTTCGCACTGCTAGAACTGGCTGAGGGGACCCTGGCGTTGAGCCACCCAGTGATCTTTGCAGTCCCTGTCCTGAGAATCACCTGGGAGAAGGTTGTAGGCAGGGGTAGCTCGCTCACACCTCAGTGCTTGCCCAGTCCTCACAGCTGCGTGCAGGTGTGCAGAATCTCACCCTTCCACCCCACCCCCAGTTCCCTTGCCAGCGCTGGTTTTACAGGGCCAAGGGTCCTCCTTTCACCTTAGGAAGACTGATGGGTGCCCTGTACTGCTAGGTACTTTGAAGGAGGCATACTGGTGATGGCTGATGAGGATGCCTAGAGTGCTGTTGGCCTGGGTTTAAAGGAACGTTTTTCTTTTAGCTGAGAGGAAAGATGAACAGAGAAGAAAATAGCCTGACAGTCCATTCTGAGGCAGACCTGTGGGGGTGGAATTTAGGGCCCGTAAAGAGATTGAATTCTAGACAGGTAACAAGGGAGCACATAAATATTGGTGTGGACAACAGAAGCAGAACTGTGAAACCGAAACTGCTATATGTAAATTAGAACAGAACCCCAAAGTCAAGATACTACATAGTTCAGCATATTCTTCTCAAAGAAAATGTTTGGTGGGTGAAGTCATACACACCAGAGACAGAGGCAGGTCAAGCTCTATGAGTTTAGAGGCCAACCTGGTCAACATTGCAAGTTCCAGACCACCTAGGACCCTGAGACCTTGTTATCAATTTAAAAAAAAAAAATCCATTTTCCTGAGAATAACCATAGATTTATTCACACCTAAGAAGGCATTTCTTAATGTAAAGTAAGCAGTCTCACTTAAATTATAATTTAACAGCATTTTTGTGTTTTGTGATGTTTAGATTGTTTGCATTAGAGGAAACTTCAGCAATATAGCTTTTGGGAGCCAGACCCAAAAGGCTAACATCTGAGGAAGGAAATAGGTCCTGGCTGTCTTGGGCAGTGGGTAAGCCCTGGCTTGCTAAGGGGAAGGCTATTTGTTAAGAGGTCTTCCATGTTCACCTTAAATTTGAAGAGCTCTATTCATTTGAAGGCTAAGGGACAAATGGAATGGGTTCATGATAAGCTTGTGGGACAAGCTTGAGCTCTTAGACCTTTTATTTCCTGGTTTTTTGAGACAGAGTTTTTCTGTGTATCTCTGGCTGTCCTGGGACTCACTCTGTAGACTAGACTGGCCTTGAACTCAACAGAGAACCACCTGCCTCTGCCTCCCAATTGCTGGGATTAAAGGTGTGTGCCCCTATACCCGGCCATCATGGACAGTTTCAAGCTGCCACGTGGGTGCTGAGATTTGAACCTGGGTCCTTTGGAAGAGCAGCCAGTGCTCTTAACCACTGAGCCATCTCTCCAGACCCGCTCTTAGAGCTTTTTAATTCATTGGAGTTTTAGTGGACTAACTAGGAGCTCTGGGGAGACCAGAGTCTATTTGCTTGGTGAATGGGGCTTACACCTTGTCTATAGGTAGATTGTGAGGTGTGTCTCTTTCTTGCTGAAGACTGGGCCAGATCAGCACCACCATTGGGCATTACTGTTCACACAGTAGTAATGTGCTGATGTTACAACTCAGCATTGACTGCAGTGTGAACTCTGCTTTTTCCGTGCTGGCAGAGGAAGGGAGCAGGGGGTAGGTTGCTGGTGGGGATGGTGCAGTTCCTAGCTATTTGTTAGAATGTCTCCACGTACTCCGCTGTGGTATCCAGAGTTGTCTGTGGCTTTGGTGGAAGCATTAAATTGGCTTGGTGGCCTTGTTTGGGAGAATCATGGTCAAACGGGATAGCTGGTCCTGAGTAAGATATCTGTGTGATCAGCATGTGAAAATGATGAGTAGCATTTGCCTTGCTGCTGTGTGTTGAAGTTCTGGTTGGGGATTGTTTTGAGTGTTGGCATTCATATTCATGTTCAAGTTGTGTGATGCTCACTCTGGAAGCTAATGGAACATACAGTTGAGTAATGTCCAGTTATGAGCAGACAGTGTGGTTCTGAAAATGAAAATGTCTTGTATGTGTATATTAGCTGCCAGCAAGATTTCTGCCTGAGGGACCTGATGGGAGTGTGAGCTCTGGCTCTGCCCCGTGTGCTGGTGAGGTTCCCATACCAAGAAACCCGGCAGCTGCTGGTGTTTCTGGTTCTCACCATGGTGAGGAGACTGAGTGTCTCAGAGTTTAGGGGTCCACATGGCCCATGGCTACTGGAGATAGCGTTTCACTTGGGCCTGGGCATAGCCTCTTGTATCCAGTGTAATTCTTTTTTATGTCACCCCAGCAGTATGGCAGTGAACTATGTGGTGGTGGTTGGGAACCTGGGCTTCTTCAACTCAGGGGTTGCCATAGATCAGGGACAACACATGGCTTGAGTGTAGAGGGGACCACAGATCAGTGTCCCTGGCCATGCAGTCCCTCATGGACAAAAAGCTTTTGATTAGATATTGGGGGGGGAAGATAGAGTGTGGTGAAGGCCTTGTGCAAAGGGGCAAGCATGTTTACCTGTTGTCTTGGCAGCAGTGACTGAATCTGAAAGTTAAGCAAGAGGCAGAAAATAGGTCTAGCTACAGAGAGAATGGACAGGAGCTCTGTAGTGCCTGGGGCCCTGGGCAAGAAGCCCCTCTGGTCCCATCTCTGCTGGTCTTGTTCTGTCTGGGACTGCCCATTCATTGGCCTTGGCTCTGAAGAGGCCATAGGGATGGGATTGGACATTTTGGGAACCTTAGTTAGGATAAGATGCTTAGGATAGGATAAGTTAGGAGGTAGACCAGTGAAAGAGGCAGAAAGTAAACTGAAGAAGTGCGCAGTGAAAGTGAGCCCAGTGGTGGTCCTGCCCCGGTCGTGTGCTCCTGTGCCAGCCTACATTCCATCCAGCGCCAGTGATTTCTCTCTTCATGTTCACCTGCACCAATAATGCCATGCATGGCTCTGCACTGTTCCTGTCCCATCTTGCCAGTGCCCCTGTGTGCTTCTAAAGCTCTTAATGCACCCTAACCACAGTGGGCAGGAAGCATTTTGTCATCATCCAAAATGCCAGTGATTCAAGATTCAGCATTTCCACTTCATTGGAATTTTAATCTTCAAGTGCAGATTTCTTGGCCCCTGTGGCATGCGTTTATGCACTCTTATCTCCTGGATAAAGCCTTTCAACAAGAAACCTTTTAACAGGCTTTTTGTTGAGGCTGTGATTCCCTTCTGTCATGGGCTCCACAGTTGGCTCAGAGCCACCTCAATTGCAAGGGTCTGTTTCCAGTCTGGTATCACTCTCAGCTTTGTGTTGCTGGTTGGAGATCCTTAGGAGAACTTCTTTGGCTTAGAACTTTTGTTCTGAGTTAATCGTGTGACCTAGAGCTGTAAGTGGAGCTTTAAGTTGTGTAGCTTTTCATTTTCAAAGTGACTTTTGAATTTAAAATATTGTGACGTAGTACAAATGTTTTGTGGGAAGTTTATAGTTTGAGTAAAAGAAAAACCATACCTAGTGGTAACATATACTACTTTGGATTGTTTAAATTGATGCTCTTGATTTTTCTATTATATATCCTATAGTGAGAATCTCAGAATCAGTCTTATCCAGAAAGAACCCTTAGTTTCACCAGGAGGGCCTAACCTTACATAGTGGGCTTCACTGCCATTCTGTTGGTTGAGCTTTTTGTATGTGAAGACAGGAAGAACTTCTCCCTGGGGTTTAATGTAAGATTACATGCCAGGTCCATATTGTTTTTATTTTTATTTTATGTGTATGAGCGTTTTGCCTCTAAGTGCATGCCTGGTGCCACAGAGGCCAGAAGAGGGTGTTGGATTTCCTGGAAGTGGAGACACAGACAGTTGTTGGCAGTGTGGATGCTGGGAACTAAACTTGGGCTCCTTACAGGAGCAGCAAATACTCTTAACCCTGAGCCAGGTCTTCAGCTCCCATATTGGTCATTTGTAATTTTGTGGATCCTTTTTACTTTTCAAGATAATGAGGGTTGAGTGGGGAACTCACTGGTAGTACCCACAGTTCTGTGTACTTAAGGGAGTAGGAGGCCATCCTGCCTCTGTAAGAGTCTTCCTCAGCCACTCACCACCCCAAAGTTTGGGCTTTCACTTAGAAAGCCCTGGTTAGACAATGCTTGTTTTCCTTCTCTTCGCCACCTTGTGGTGCAGCATACAGTGCTGTGGAACCTTTTAAGGCTCCCTTAGTTCTGTGACTCTTTCACCTTCTTCAAGGTAAGTGAATATCGATGCAGAGATTGTCCTGAACTCAGTTAAGGTTTTTAATATTGCTGTATGTTAAATGCTCTTTCACAGTTTTTTTCCAGAAAGTAACTTATGCACCTGGGCTTAGGACAGCAGGCCCGAAATCTCTGGTTAGGGAAACACACACAGTGTTACCTGACAGCCCGGGCTGCACACTGCTCAGCAGGCCATCGTGTGTGATGCTGTGTCCTTAGTTGAATTAGTGTTTTGGTGGACTTCACATTTATATAAGTTTTATAATAGATTTTATCTTCAGTTTTCAAAATCACTTTATTTATAATTTTTTCAGGAGATAAATCTCCCCCCTAAACTTGAACCATCAGATGCATTACCTCTTCCTTCAAACTCGGAGACTAATTCAGAACCACCAACCCTCAAACCAGTAGAACTCAACCCCGAGCAGAGTAAACTATTCAAAAGAGTCACATTTGATAATGAATCACATAGCACTTGCACTCAGAGCGCACTGGTAAGCGGACACCCTCCAGAGCCCACCCTCGCCAGTAGTGGCGATGTGCCGGCGGCGGCGGCCTCCGCAGTGGCGGAGCCATCAAGCGATGTAAACAGACGCACTTCTGTACTCTTCTGCAAATCGAAAAGTGTAAGCCCCCCAAAGTCTGCCAAGAACACTGAAACCCAGCCAACTTCTCCTCAGCTAGGGACCAAAACCTTTTTGTCTGTAGTCCTTCCGAGGTTGGAGACTCTACTGCAGCCAAGGAAAAGGTCGAGGAGCACATGTGGAGACTCCGAAGTGGAGGAGGAGTCCCCGGGAAAGCGCCTGGATACAGGTAAATGTCAGAGCAGCTCTCGGGGCTCTGTTAACATTAAACCATGGTACCAACCTTTTGTTTCTGCAGCTCTTCATTTCTAGAGATGAAGACAGACAACGTGGATTTTCTTTCTAAAGCTGTAAAATGTTGTTAGGCAGTGGGCATTCAGCCTCTTGGCAGCTCAAGCAGCTGGGCATGACTGGCCCTGTTCCTCCTTGGTCCCTTTCCCTGTGGTTTTCCATACATTAATTTACTTGAATGTGGTTTGGCTGAATATCTTTTTTTTTTTTTTTTTAAAGATTTAATTATTTATTATGTATAGAGTGTTCTGCCTGCACGCCAGAAGAGGGCACCAGATCTCAGTGTAGATGGTTATAAGCCACCATGTGGTTGCTGGGAATTGAACTCAGGACCTCTGGAAGAGCAGCCAGTGCTCTAAACCTCTGAGCCATCTCTCCAGCCCCCATTGGCTGAATATCTTGACTGCTGTGTGTATGTATGAGTGTAAACTGGGACTGTGAGTGGCCACACCTGGCACTTCGCAGCTCCAAAGTGCGTGTGTCTCTTGAGGTCAGTTCCCACAAACCCAGGGTCATAGATTTGAACCTGAACCTTTCCTGCTTGAAGACTGCTTGTTCCCGGGGCTCTCTGAAAATAATCTGTCATCTCATTCCTTGTAACACTTCCCATAAATTAGTTTAAGGTGTATTTTAATGTTTCCTCATTGTTTTTGTAGCTTGTTTTAGTACACTTGCATTGTATTTCTAATACCTGATAAAACCACACTCAAAAAATGTTTCTCATTTACTACTAAACTTCTTGTAATAGAAATAGATCTTAAAAAAAAATCTAAAATTGCTGAGTAGTGATGGTGCGCACCTTTAATCCCAGCACTCGGAAGGCAGAGGCAGGGGGAATCTCTCTGAGTTTGAGGCCAGCCTCGTCTACAGAGAGAGAGAGAGGAGTAGAGTAGCCAGGGCTATACACAGAAACCCTGTCTTGCAAAACCAAAACCAAAAAAAGCTAAGTTAGTGTGTGCCTATATTTGGTTGGTGGGGGCCATGCTGCAGTGTGCATACGTAGGGGGGAGGAACAAATGTTTAGAGAACTTGGGGAGCTGGTTATCTCCTTTGACTGTGTGGGATTGAACTCAGGTCGTTGGCTTGGCAGCAAGTGAATTCGCACTGGGCATCACATAGGCCCGCCACTGAGCTAAGACATGTTTCTTTTCCCAAGATATAGCCACGTATGCCTATACCTTTAGCATCTCCATGAAAATGCCCTGTGCTGTTTGAAGAACGCTGACTTGGCTTTCTCACAGTTCCCATCTAATTCCCAGCTAGCGCACAGTGGGGGAAGGGTGCTTTTTGTGTACAATGACTGCCAGCATCAGATGTTCATCATCTGCTTTCTTCTTGAGACAGGTTTGTACTTCTGGTTTTGGTCCTAGATTAGAGCTTGATTGTTATCCTCTAGGTAAGTGTCTTAGTCACTGTTCTGTTGCTGTGAAGACACACCATGAGTTGCAAGCCAGCTTATAAAAGAAAGCATTGACTTGTTAAGAGTCCATCATTGTCATGGCAGAGAGCATGAGAGCAGGCATTCAGGCAGGTATGGTGCCAGAGAATTAGCTGAGAGACTATATCTGATCCATAAGCTTGGGGTGTGGGGAAAGGAGAGAGATCAAGCAAGCAGTAGAACAAACTCTAATTGGAAATGGGTTGGGCTTTTGAAGCCTTAAAACCTATCCCCAGCGACACACCTCCTCCAATAAGGTAATACCTCCTAATCTTTCCCAAACAATTACACCAACTGAGAACCAGGCATTCAAATATATGATCCTGTGGGAGACATTCTCATTCAAACCACCACATTCCATTCTCTGGGTCCCTGTAGGCTGTGGCCATCTCACAATGCAAAATGCATTTAGTCTAATTTCAAAAGTCCCCATAGTCTCACAATTTCATCAGTTTAAAAGTCTAACGTCTTCTGAGACTCATGGCACTCTCTTAATTTTAACCCCTTGTAAAATCAAAATAAAACAGGTCACATACTTCCAACAAACAGTGACACAGAAAATACATTAGCATTCCAAAAGGGAGGAAAGGGGACATAGTGAGGAAATATAGACCAAAGCAAGACTTTAACCCACCCAGCAGGGCAACTCCAAATCCTCTAGCTTATGTCTAATGTCAAAAGGCTTAGATGGCTCCAAACGGCATCTCTCTCAGGGACTGTTTCCACGCTCTTTGCGGCTCTCCTTGGTAGACACATCATGGCGACTTGAGCATGTTGAAGTCGCCAGTGCAACCCAGGCTTCACTTTGACAGCTTCACACAGTGTCCTTTCTGGGCTTACCATGCAGGGATTCCTCTGCCACATACTTGGTCTCAGTGGCTTTCCTTAATGGAGGAGGAAGTTTCCACAACCCCTTATTCTTGTATCCTTCAAGATTCTAAAGTCAGAATCACCAGGCTGAAGAGCTATATTAGACTGCCAGTTTGGGATGGAACTTGGCCCTGCTTCAGTTACATTGGCATAAGCTTTGATTTGTTGCTGCTCTTTAGGAACAGATCACTCCTGAGGTCTCCTCTTCTCATAAGTTGCAGGGTTAGCTGAGCAGAGTCCCACCCTAAGCATAGCACTCCCTTTGTTCCATTTCTCTTTATCTCTTTCAGCACAAGTCTTGGCTCCAAAATTAAATTTTGTGGCATTCTTTTTCTCCTTAAACTGTGTATTTTGTGGTTTCTTTTTGTTCCACTTTGCTCTTTTTCATTATAGATATACATAAGAGTGATTACTAATAACTATACAACAGAGTCATTATGAGGGGAAATATCCACCCCCCCCCAAAAAAAAAGTTCCAAATTCTAATTTAGTCTCAGGCTGATTCTTTGTTGTTATTTTTCCAAGACAGGGTTTCTCTCTGTAGCCCTGGCTGTCTTGGAACCTTCTCTGTAGACCAGGCTGGCCTGGAACTTGGGAGATCCACCTGACTCAGTCCCCCAAGCCCTGGGATCAAAGGCATGCGTAATCACGTCCTGCCATATCAGGCCGATTCTTAGGAAAAGGACAAAAGCAGCCGCAGTCTTTGGCCCACTGGTTAGCCCAAACAACTTTGGCCTAGTTGTTAATGTTGTTTCCCTCTGAAACCTCTTGAAGTGGGCCGCCACAGTCTGTACTGCTTTCAGTACTATTGTTTTCCAAGCTCCTATTAGGATGGCACACTTAGTCCAACCACTTTTCTAGTCCACAGCCCCATAGTCTTCCAAGAAGCAGTGTGGTCAGGCCCTGTCACCCAGTACTCCTGGTACCAGCTTCTGTCTTAGTTACTTTTCTGTTGCTGTGAAGAGTGACTTGTGAAAAAGCAGGCATTTAATTTATGGCTCATGGTTCCAGAGAGATTACCATTATGGAGTTGGAGACTTAGCTGAGAGCTTATATCTGATCCACAAGCATGAGGCAGAGAGAGGGATTGCTAACTGGGAATGGTCTGGGTTTTTGAGCCTGAAAATCCATCCCCAGTGACACAGCTCCTCCAACAAGGCCACACCTTCTAAACCTTCCCAAACATTTCCATAAAGTGGGGACCAAGTATTCAAATATGGGCCATTCTCATTCAAACCACAATAAAAATTGCATTTCCTTTCAGGCACTCTAATGTTGGGTGCTTTCTCCTGCATGCAAACAGGGAGCAACACATAGGCCTTGCTGATGAGTGAATTCTGTTTTCTAGAACCTTGTCTGGTCAGAGAGTTGGGTGGCCAAGGCTGGCTTGGCAGTGTCAGTGGACTGTTGACACCTCTTCATTTCTTTCTTTCTCAGTCTGTTGGGTTACCTGGCCTGAAGCAACATGTCCAGAAGAACATTTCTTGCCAGAGGCAATAAATTATGCTTTTTTTGTTGTTGTTGTTGTTGTTGTTACCAAAATAATTCCTTACAAATTTTCTTTTGTGTGTGTCAGTGTTGGAGATTTAACTCTGGGCCTGGAGCCCTTTTTTATTTTTTCTTTTACAGTTTACTTATTTGTGTGTATGTTTACATGTATGCTACAGTGTGTGTGTAGATTGGAAGATTCTCTCTACCATGTGGATCCCAAGAATGCATCAGACTTATGTAGTGAGCACCTTTACACTGACCCTTCTTATTGGCTCTTTAAAAAAAAAAAATTGAGACAGGCTGGTCTTGAACGTTTTCTGTAACTTAATAGCCCTTAACTCGTTACCCTTCTACTTCAGCCCCCGAAGTTGCTGAGACTACAGATCTCTACCAACAGGCCCAGCTAATTTCACTTTTATTTTGCACTCAGTAATTTTATAGAAACTTCTCTCAATGCCCTCTTACTTTGATGAATTGATAATAGTACCTTAAAATTCAGTAACACTTGGTTTCTATGAAGTGATTTCAATTTGCCACAGGAAGTAGATTGAAACTGAAGTTGTTTCAAGTCTGGGGAGTCTCTTTAACTATACAGCTTTAGCTTTTCCTAGCCACATTTAGTGAAGGTCTTTTTGAGCTCATTGAAAGTCCTTGGTCACTGAACTGGTACACTGTGCTCTGGTACTAGGAGATTACTCAGTGTTTTCAGTACCATGTGACATGTGCACAGGATGGAGTGGAAATGGCTTTCTACCACTTCAAGGTTCATATCTGTCAGCAACAGAAAGTGTTGACTCTGCAGGGCAGTGTAGGAAAGAAAAACTCTCACCATGTAGCTGCTGGCCAGAGCCCCTGCTGTGTGCCTGTCAGCTTCTACCAGGCAGCCCAGTTAGCTGTTTGGAGCTGTTAGAACATTTGTAACTTATGGGCTGCTAACCATGGAGTTCATGAAAATGTCATGTGTGTGCACATATAAGTACAGTTCTTTTGGGGTTCTCAGTGATAATGATGAGTCCCAAGCACTTTTAACTCTAGACCTTTAGTGTGTGTGTGCTCACCAGTGCCTTTGATCCTGACTGAAATGGAGATTTCTGCTTTCTTATTCCAGAATGGCAGTAGATTTCAGTGGATGCATGGTGAATTCCTAATCGAGCTCCTGAGCAGCTGAGAGCCTTATTAGCACTAAGATGTGACCCTCAGGAGCAGGAGGCGGCCACTGCTGCATCTGCCTGGCCCACCATGGGCCAGGCATGGGCTGAATGGGCCCATCCTCCCATCGGTGCTGGCTGCGCCTCCACCTGAACCTTCTGGTGCTCTCTGCGCACCTGGATTTCTTGTTCCAAGTTGCAGTTCTTCGCTGTCTGAGGACTTGGAGTATTGAGAGCCTTCTGATCTTTTCCAGGTTCATCTGGTGCTGTGAACTTTTAGGGAATTCTCTGGTGCTCTCCAGTGCACTGCAAGATGCCAAGTTAGATTAAAATGGACTTACTTATTCTGAAACTGCCCAGCCACAGTCCTCACTTGCTCATGCCTGCATGACAGGCAGGACATATGGGCATTGCAGAGCATGGCGTGACTGCTTTTGTGGTTATCACATTCTTTGGAGCTGGCTCTGTGTTGTAGATTCTTTGCTTGCCTATTTCCATCAATGGACCGTCAGGCCAGGACCAGTGTCAACTCTTACTCTGACACTCTGTGGTGAGGAGATTCTCAATGAAATGGGTGGTCTGGTGGTGGTGAGCAGGCGAAATGTCTTCCATGGCCACTGACTGTTGAGGGAGGACATGAATCCTGCCCTTGCAGTCAGACTAAATGGCTTCTGTTTTCCAGGTTCTCAGTTAACCACTAATGTGCCTGGGTAGTCACTCTTTGGATCCTAATCCTTTTCTCTTAACCTCGACTTGGACTGGAGTTCTGCTCAATAAATGCCCTCTTGGAATGCAAAGCCTTCACTGCCTCCTTGCCTTGCTCCTAGTTCTTGAGGATCACATTGGAATCATCTGCTGAGCCATCCTCTAAACAGACAGCTGCCCTTGGAGGAGATCTCTGTCCCGGGCCAGCCTACCCCTCTCTAAGTCAGCCCAGCAGTTGAGACGAGACCTGGTGCCTGAGCAGACATCTTGGCACCTCAGGTCTTCCTGGTGCTCTGGCAGGACCCTCCGTGGCGTGGACAACACAATCTGAAAGTTTGAGCCTCATCTTGAGCACGTTCAAAACTGGCCTGTGATGACTGCAGGCTCTGGTTAGGGGAGTGTGGCCCAGGAGTCTGAAGGGACTGTACATGCTCACTACCTAAAACGGGGCCTAAATAGAGCTCCCTTACTTGTCTTTTATTTCTTTGTTCTCTACCTGATATCCTTTTTCCTTCTCTTCCAATTTCTCTTGGATTATTAAGCATTGCTAGTCTTTTGGGTAGGTGTGCAAAATGCCTGCTGAGTCAACTGAGAAGTCCTGCTGGAATGGCCCTTGAGCAGTCATTTTGGTCTGGTTTCTGGCCTGTCGAGGCCATGTGCTGCAGTGTTTGCATAGACCGTACTCATGAAAAGCAGAGTGGTGGGTGGGCTGGTATTGTTTGCTGTGCTTTATCAAAAGGTTGAAGGATACACCCAACGTGAAGTTCTTTAGGAGAACAAAGTAAAAGTGTCATCAGAAGATATGCCGCCACCCTGAAATGTTTGCATTCTTAGCCTGGGTCATAGTGTCCAGTATGGGACACTTGTTGATGTGCTGTAGGTAGGAGCATGTTGGAGCTTTTTCAGATGAGTCAGTGGACTGTAGTGAGGTAGTTGTAGCAGCAAGGAGCACTCAGTGACCACACTCTCAGGCACATCTTATAGGCTATGTGGGATCTGCAGAGGGTTGAATGCCTGGTGGAGCTAGCCCTCCAGGCCCTGGTGTTCTCACTTGCTGCAGCCTTGTGAGTTCTTGGCATCGTGCAGGTTGGGAGCCCAGGATAGAACGGTGTGTCCCCCTCCTCCTTTCCCACCTTTATGTCTCAGCTTTGCAAATAGGCCACCCAGGACTCCTCCCTGGCCTGTGGGCACAGCTGGAGACCCGAGCACCTCAGGGGGCCCTTTACTGGCCACTCTGTGTGCCCCAGTTGTGCTGTGGAGAACCTGAGCCAAGGGGGAGCTTTTAGGGATGCCGTAGTAATTGAAAGTCTGGGGCTGGGCCTACCTTGAGACTTAGTTGCATTGGTACCTTTGTGGGTTCCTTTGGGGCTGAGCAATGTATTTGGGCTCTGCCTTGGTTTTGGGAGACATCAGGACCCCCTGCAACATGTGCTTGGGTTGTTGGCTCTGTGTAGGAGCCGTCTATCTCATCCTTTGGTTTTGATTGTCAAGGATGGCAGGCATGTATGTGATCTTTAACAGCTGGTGGGAGAGTCAGTGTAGGAAGTGGATCACAAAGAAAGGAGGCCTGGCTTTGTGTCATCTCCAGGGGGTGGCTTCAAGAGCTTTTCAAGCTTGTGTCTCTGGCCCACATTGCCTCTCAGGACATGTCCAGGGCCTTGGAAGTCCACAAGAATCTGGGCCCAGGCAAGCACTTTAGTCCTGTTTGGTCTGGAGCACCCACTGGAAAGCAGGCCTGGAGAACAACTCTGCCCAGCAGGCCCCAGGGGTCTTTTCCTGGAAACGTCTCAGGTTTCACAGTGGCTGTGCCAGCTTCTCGTCAAGGTTCTGAGTGTTTTTATGTGGAAACTCTTTGTAAACTCAGGAGCCCAGATGCAGTGTGCCCTGGTAATTAAACACGTGGGAAAACTAGTGTTTTAATCATATTTTTCCCCTTCTAGTTTTTTTTTTTTTTTTTTTTAATAAACCTTCTAGTTTTTCCTCTTCTAGGGGCTATTTAAGCCCTGACAAGGCCTCTTGTTATGTGTAAAGGTGTTGTCATCCTCGCTGGGAATACCAGGTGTATGTGCGCTGTGCTCTTGGGTCCTATCCTGGGGCTTCTTCCTAGGACAGAGATGCCAGTGATGGGGACCTGCGTGTCCAAGACCTTCATACTTGTAGACCTGCTTGTGGCTGCCCTCTCCACCAATGGTAGATAATTCTGGGCTTGCAGTCTTCTAAGATCCTGGGTCCTGGAGCAAGAACTCTGCTCCCCTGTCCATCCATCCATCTTGACAGGGCTGCCCCTGTGTTACCATCTTGACAGGGCTGCCCCTGTGTTACCTCTGCCGACTACGTCGTCTGCACCCTTCAAGACAGCGGCATGTTCCACTGCCTCTTAAGAATTCTGGGGCCTTAGCCGGGCGGTGGTGGCGCACGCCTTTAATCCCAGCACTTGGGAGGCAGAGGCAGGCGGATCTTTGCGAGTTCGAGGCCAGCCTGGTCTACAAAGCAAGTCCAGGACAGCCAGAGCTGTTAAACAGAGAAACCCTGTCTCGAAAAACCAAAAAAAAAAAAAAAAAAAAAAAAATTCTGGGACCTTGAGGCCTGCTAAGAAACGGGGTTCCACTTCTTCCCTGTTTTGGGTCTTCTGCTTTGCCAGTCAGCAAACACGAAGCCTCTCATGCCGGTTCAGTACAAGCAGGTCCTCTTCATGAAGACCTTGTGCTCTGGACCGTCTTCTAAGTATACATATTTTACTTTGAAAAGTAGTTTTTTTGCATTCTTAAGGTTATATGGGGAAGATGGGTGAGTATGAGAAAAAAAGTGTTGTCACTCTGCTGTACCTGTCTCCTTCCCTGTCTCAAGCTGGTACAGCCAGGAGGAGCCAGGCAAGCACACAGGCTGGATCCATGATACTTCTGATTGAGGGAGGTCTGTGCAGGGGCCATAGATGGATGTGCCTTTTCCTACTTTCTGACTTCAGCTGAGGGTCAGACTCCTTGGAAGGAATATGCTGATTGCGTTGACTCAGATTTGTCTTTATTAAAGTACTTTACAAATATCCAGATTATGCTTTTGCGTTTGTCCAGACTTATAGTTGATGACCAGCGTGGGGAGGTATGCTTGCTGGCTTGCCTCAGCAGGGCCAAGCTCCATGCATTTTGGTGCTTGGGGGCATGATACTGCTCAGATGAATTGGGCCTACACTTTCTAGTTTAGTTTAAAGTGTGTATTCAGCATTCTATAGAAGTTCTTGGCTGGAGAGATGGCTCAGAGGTTAAGAACACTGGCTGCTCTTCTGGAGGTCATGAGTTCAGTTCCCAGCAACCACATGGTGGCTCACAACCATTCATAATAAAATCTGGTGCCCTCTTCTGGCTTGCAGGTATACCTGCAGACAGAACACTGTATACATAATAAATAATAAATCTTTTTAAAAAATCATCTTTTTTTTTTTGGTTTTTCGAGACAGGGTTTCTCTGTGTAACAGCTCTGGCTGTCCTGAAGTCATCTATCTTAAAAAAAAAGTTTTTGGTAATATCTGTATTAGGCCTGCATACATGCTAGGCAAGTGCTCTGCCAGTGTGCTATATTGCCTTGTTTTTAAAACCTAATTTTTTATTTACTATTCCCTAAATTTCCACCTGATCAGTGTGTTTGTGGATTATTGTAGCGTACCACCACTCCAGGGTACTGGAGGGCCCTTATCTAGTCAGGGGGTGGAATACTTAGCTAGCATGTACAAAAGCCCAGGTTTGGTCCTCAGCCTCACATGAACCAGATGCAGGGGCTCATGACTAGCCCTGGATTCTGGAGGGTGGAGACAGGGACTGAAGAGCAACCTGGGCTCAATAAGACCTTGTCTTACAAAAGTGAAGTTACTTAGAAAATATATTCTAATTTTAAAGAAGACAGACGTGTAGAAATAAGTTGGTCTAGAGCTGCAGCATCTTTGGTGTAGGTGACCATGCTTCTGTCTGGTTCTTGTGTTCCAGGCCTCACCAATGGCTTTGGGGGTACTAGAAGCGAGCAGGAGCCGGCCAGTGGCCCAGGGAGGAAAGCTGCGCCCCGACGGCGCTGTGCTTCTGAATCCAGTATTTGTTCCAGCAACAGCCCACTCTGTGACTCAAGGTAGGCCCTGTCCTCTGGAGCAGGCTGCTTGGCTTCCTTCTGAAGACCTGAGAAAGACTGCCCTGGAGTTAGTTCATGTGTGTGCTCCGCCATTCAAGGACAGTTTCTCATGGGATAAATTAATCGGCTTGGTAGAATTTAACTGGAAGTCAGAAGTAAAACTATGTAAATTGTTAATCTAAATTAGTATATAATTAAACTTGTACTTTGTACCTTCAACACTCCAGTTCTTTCTCTTATTGAGATTGTGGTTTGCATTGCCTTGCCTGTCTGTACTATGGTGGTTACCTTGTCAAGTGGGTAAGGGTGACTCAAGTACTTTCACTGGGACAGTCTCACATGTTGGATCTCCACACCACATAGTCTCTTGGCAGCCTGGCACTTGATGTAGGATGAAGCCACAGGCAGGGGACTCTTCACTGTAATCTCAGTATGACTCATGTCCGCTCTTCCTCCTGAAGTTTTAGTACACCCAAGTGTGGGCGAGGGAAGCCTGCCCTTGTGCGAAGGCACACACTAGAAGACCGAAGTGAGCTGATATCTTGTATTGAAAATGGGAACTATGCTAAGGCGGCCAGGATTGCAGCTGGTAAGTTGGGATACACTTTTTTTTTTGGTGGGCATTTTGGAATGCAGACTGTGGGTGGAGAGGCATGCTCTCCCATAACAAAGTCTGGTCTTGGGGGCTTGGGGCTGTGACTGAAGCTCACATTTGAGAAAAGGTGTTGAGAGTATGCTTATTCACCAGAGGGTCGCTGTGTGGGGTTTCAGGCCTGTCCTAGGCATCATTGTATAGACACCGTATGGGGAGGGAATGCCTTTGTCATGCTGGCATACACTTGGCTCTGGGCAGTTCCTGATGGCTAGTATCTGTCCAGGATATCTGCCTTTACAACTGAACGTGTCACAGCAGAGTAGTCATTCTTAGCGTCAGGCCACAGTGTGAGGGGAGGGGAGCCTGCTGGGCTGATGTTGTTTGGACTTCCCTGTCAGAGTGGGCCAACCCAACCAACTCCAGGGACAGAAGTACCTGCTATTGCTTGAGGCTTTGCTGGGGGAGCTCTCTGTGAAGGCGGCTGTGCTCTGTGATTGAAGATGGAAAGGCCAGAGCTGCAGGGAATCTGGTGTGGCTGTGTGGGCTGCAGGGAAGTGTGATGGGAGTGCTGGAGGTTCTGAGTTATGGACAGGCTGATACATTTTGCTGCTGTGAGGTGGGACCAGGAGCTGTTTGGATACCACTTACCAACAGTAGTCAGTGTAAGCCTGTACATGTTGGACTTGGGGGAGTGTAGAGCAAGGTAGTGGTGGTTTGGAGCAAGTCAGGACTTGAATTCGGTTTTTTGATTGTGTAATAGGCACCTGGTACATGCAAAGGACCCCAACTTTAGAATAGAGGTTGAAATGTGGTGAGGTATTGGGGACATGGGAGACCTTTGACAGGCTTCTTGGCCTAACCTTCCACAGGAGAAATAGTGAGGTCACCTGTCTCTCCTAGACTGAGGTGGTGCTGTGACCTCTTGCTCAAACAGCTAGGGAAGCTGGGGCCTGAGTAGTGGGACTTTTGCCATTCCTTAGGCTTTTTGGCTGTATTGGGGGTTCTCCTGCTGGGCCTGACTCTGGGGTTCCTTCTTTCCTAGAGGTGGGACAAAACAGCATGTGGATTTCCACTGATGCTGCTGCCTCCGTCCTAGAGCCCTTGAAAGTGGTGTGGGCCAAGTGCAGTGGCTATCCCTCCTACCCAGCACTGGTGAGTTTGCAGGCTGTGTGAGTGAGGAGGGCACTCTGGGGGCCTGGGGTGGGGCCCTCATGCTTCCAAAGGCGTGTGGTTGTTATGTCTCTGGAGGCAGGAGTATGAGTGGCTGTGAGCCTGTAAGGCATGTGGCTCTGAGTTTTAAGAGTGCTCTGAGTCACTGGAACATGTCCTTGGCAGATCATTGACCCCAAGATGCCACGAGTGCCTGGCCACCACAATGGTGTCACCATCCCCGCCCCACCCCTGGATGTGCTGAAGATCGGCGAGCACATGCAGACCAAGTCTGAGGAGAAGCTGTTTCTTGTTTTGTTTTTCGACAATAAGAGGAGCTGGTGAGTGTGGTGTCTGGGCTCTACAGCAGGCAGAACTGGGGTTCTGTTAGTCCCAAAGGCTTGGCTTGATCCCTGCCGAGTCAGGGTGTCTCCAAGTAATTTGTGTCCTTGTCTTTGTCTGCTGAGAAGGGCACTGTCCAGTGACACCTAGGGTTTGTGGGGTGCTGGTCACTTCCTGCCTGACAGCTTCTGTCACTGCCTGGATCCCTGAGTGGCTCAGGCTGCTTTCATTTCTTGCTCCAGGTTCTCTTTTTTTTTTTTTTTTTTTTTTTTTTTTTTTTTTTTTTTTTTTTTTTTGGTTTTTCGAGACAGGGTTTCTCTGTTTAACAGCTCTGGCTGTCCTGGACTCGCTTTGTAGACCAGGCTGGCCTCGAACTCACAAAGATCCGCCTGCCTCTGCCTCCCAAGTGCTGGGATTAAAGGCGTGCGCCACCACCGCCCGGCAACTCCAGGTTCTCTTGCAATGGGCTTTCTGACCCTATTCCTCTGCCAGGACACAGATGCTACCCCATCCAGGAGTCCCCTCTCTATCTCCTCATCCTGCCTCCACCTAGGCTACTGGGACCCCTCTTAGGACACGGTTCAGGTCCTAAGATCCCCCTGAGGGTGTTACTGCTGACATCTTGACCATATTTAGTTGAATCCAGTCCTCTCCTGTGTGGCCCTTTGTAACTGGGACCTGACTGCTGGGTGTGCTTAAGATTAGGAGGTGCGTCTTAGCACCCTGTGGAGTGGCCCCTCTTGGAGAGTTACAGATCCCCTATGGTCCTCTTTTCTCCCTGCTCTGCCTCTCAGGCTCATGCAGCTGGTGTTCATCAGTGAGATTTACACTGGCCTTCTGCTGGGTGATTCTCTTCGTAAAGTGTCCTCGCCCATCCTCGGTGCCTCCTTACTCTGCTTCAGGGTTCCCTGACCTGTGTTACATACACGCTTGTGTTCTGCGTTGCCCCTTGTGTACCTGTGTGTGTACTTGGGCTTATGCTGTGTATCATACATCTGTATTCTTGGGCTTCTCCTGTGTGTACAGCTGTTTGTTCCCAGGCTCATCTCCATAGCCACTTGGATACGTGTGGGAAAGATGGTTGTATCATGGCTTTCATGCCTAAACTGAGTCCAGAGAGGGCTGGCTAGGTGGATGCCCTGTGCATCTCAGCCATCCTGCATAAGGCTCAGCATGTGAGGAGCTTGGGTTGTATATATACTACAGGTTCCTTCCTATGCACCGGACCTGATGGTTACTGGGCCATGCTGAATATGGGCTGCTGGTTCTTATGCTCTGTCTTCTCTCTAAAAGGCAGTGGCTTCCCAAGTCCAAGATGGTTCCTCTTGGTGTTGACGAGACTATCGACAAGCTGAAAATGATGGAGGGGAGGAACTCGAGCATCCGGAAGGCTGTGCGGGTCGCATTTGATCGAGCTATGAATCACCTGAGCCGGGTCCATGGGGAGCCAGCCAGTGACCTCAGTGACATTGACTGAGGTGGCTTCCAGCAAAAGGCAGTGGCCAAGGCCACAGCTAGCTGGGAGCCCTGTCCATAGTGTTGATAAGCTGTACATGTTTGTATATTGTTCAGAACTTAACTTATTCTGATTTTCTAGGTGTAGTTCTTTAATCCTTTTTTTCCCCAGGGAGGGGGAGGTTTCACTTCCAAGTTTTCTATGAAACCATCTGGTCTTGGCGCTTGGCAAGTGAGGCAGGCATGTTGCGAGCAGTGTGCTGTGGGTGTCCCACTGGTGGTGCCGAGGCCTCACTTACTTTAATCTGTAGGAATTTTTTTTTAAGACTTTTGAATGTTTAATAATTTTGTAGATCATGCTCTTTACACAGAGTACCGCTTATTTAATAAGATGGGATGTAAATTTACAATGACAAATGTGTATTTTAAGAAAGAAAATGACATTATTTTGAATGGTACTTTGTGCAAAGAGGGAATAAATTTATGCTGTGTGCATCACTTGCAAATCACCAAAAACAAAAAATAAAACAAAAAAAATCCCGCCAGCTGCTGCCGGGCAGGGCCCGTTCTCATCATTCTGTCTGCCCTGAGTCTCCTCCGCCCTGACTCCTGCAGGCGTGCCTCCCAGCGGGTTATTTATTGTAGAAAGTGTACTCATTTGCTTTATAATGAAAAATAAATTTGCAAAGGTATATTGATACGCATTTTTATACAGGCACATAAACATTCAACTTGGTGTGGGGGCAGAATGTGTTGCGTGGTTATATATATATGACGGGCCTGTGTGTACTTTTGATTTTGTAACTTGTAATCTTTTGTTTACAATGAGGGGCTTTCTGTAACTTGTTTTAATTTAGAACACTTTGGTAGCAATAGACCTTTGGATACATTTTTGTATGGTACATGTGATGTATATAGAATTAGTACTTTATTTTTATTTTTAAGAAGTAAAGCATTATGTTAGGGGAAAAGGCAGGGTGGGTTTCCAAATTTGCATTTTTATATTAAAAATAAAGTGAAGATTTGGACAGTGTGGCCCTCTCATTCCTGCATCACTAGGAGGCTGGGTGAGCTGTAGCCTGAGGTACATGAGAGCACTGGGGCCTTGAGTGGGTGATGTGACCAGGCAGATGACACACTTGATCTTAACAGTTGACCTGGGATGGCATTATTTATTATTTTGCCTAATCATATTTTTATTTTAAAGCTAAATAGTTACTAAAATTTTAAATGTTCTTTTAAGTCTAATGTTTGTAATATCTCCATAGAAACTTGAAAATAAAAAGTCTTCCTTTGGTAGTTCTTGTCCCGTGTTTGGCAGATGCTCATGTGCCCAGCATCCCTTTCCACCTCTGTGAGGAAGACTGGGGTGGACTGTGGCCTTGCGGCTGTATGTTGAAGGTGGGCAGACATTGTTGGCCCTCTGCCTGTTGTCTGCTGCTTGCCACCTGGCCTGCCACCTGAGCCTAGTTTGAGTTCTGGTTGACTTTTGGCCTGGAACAACCTGTGGGGTGGAGCTGGTGTGTGTGTGGGCTGCGGATGTGAGCTGCTACAGGAGTATTGCTTGGTGTGTCCTGAGACTGGCAAGGGTACCGACAGCTATCCTGGTTTGAAGCTTGTCATCTATCATCCGTGGTTCCTGGGAAGCCAGGGCCAGATGCCCCCACCTGTGTGATTGTCTGAGATCTTTCCGTACCAGCCTGGCATTTCACAGCTTTCAATGCTTGTCTTTCCAGCCCCCTTTTCCAGATCTCATCCTGTACCCACCGTAGGGAGGGACCACTTGTTCCTCTCTGATCAGCACTTAAGTAGGTATCAGATAGACCAGGTGACTGATCGCCCTGGAGCCCACTAGGTGTCATCAGTCCTGGAGGCAGGAATGTGAGCATCCTCCTGGGTGAGCAGCAGTCTCTGTGCTGACTGTCTGACCTTTTGCTGCAGTGGCATGGTCAGAGAGTGGGACCTCAGCCTAGAGTGGGACCATCATGGACCTGGCTGTGTAGTGTGGGGCAGTGTGTTCTGTGTCTTAGGAGGGTCTCACTGTCTTCTCAGACCCACAGCCTTGGTCCTGAGACTGAGGCATAAGCTACTCTAAAGAAACTTTTTTTTTTTTTTAATTTTTATTTTAAAAGAAAATTGGGCTGGAGTGATGGCTCAGCAGTTAAGAGCACTGGCTGTTCTTCCAAAAGACCCAGATTCAAATCCCAGCATTCACAGGGCAGTTCAAAACTGTCTGTAATGGCTGGGTATGGTGGGCACGCCTTTAATCCCATCACGCGGGACGCAGAGGCAGGCGGATCTCTGTGAGTTCAAGGCCAGCCTGGTCTACAGAGTGAGTTCCAGAATAGCTGGGGCTACACAGAGAAACCCTGTCTAGAAAAACACTGAAAAAAAAAAAAAAGAAATCTTGAATTCCATATATGTATACAATGAACTATGATCATACTCACCTTCATCTCCTGCAGAAATAACATTTAATGATTAGCAGTATTTATATTATGGTTATTTGGTTGGTGGTGTTATCTTTTTTTTTTTTTTTTTGGTTTTTTCGAGACAGGGTTTCTCTGTGTAGCCCTGGCTGTCCTGGACTCACTTTGTAGACCAGGCTGGCCTCGAACTCACAAAGATCCGCCTGCCTCTGCCTCCCAAGTGCTGGGATTAAAGTCGTGCGCCACCACCGCCCGGCTGGTGGTATTATCTTTAACCCGCCGTTATAAACAAACAGACACCTGATTTTAACAAGCCTTATCCTAGATTGTGCAATCTTAGCCCATCTAAACTAGCTTATAAAACTCTTCCCCAAATAAAACCCCATAACATATACGTACATCCCCTGGGCTGTTATCCTCCATGTGACAATGGTGTTCCAGGATGTGTGAACATACGACCCATCCTCTGGCCTTCTACCTTCTGCTGCTCCTTCCTCTCATGATCCTTTGTTCCAAAAGCCTGGAACCTCCCCTCCTACCTCTCTTCTACCCAATCCAGGCTGCAGGCACTTTACTCAGGTAATCAGAGATGACTTAGAGGCAAGAGTTTCAAACGTCATTTGATGTCACCAGACTTTATGGGAAGCCAGTAAATGACATTAAGCGCATAGCAGTCTAGGGAAATCCATAACAATTTTTCTCCTCTAACTCTGCTGTGTCCCCCAAACATGCCCATGTCCCTCTCCCAACCTCATGTAAGCTTTTTTAAAAAAAATTTTTACTAGCCCACTAATTTTTTTGTTTGTTTGTTTGTTTTTTTTTGTTTTTCGAGACAGGGTTTCTCTGTGTAACAAACAGCTTGGCTGTCCTGGACTCACTTTGTAGACCAGGCTGGCCTCGAACTCACAGAGATCTGCCTGCCTCTGCCTCCGGAGTGCTGGGATTAAAGGCGTGTGCTACCACGCCCGGCTAGCCCACTAATTTTAATTAATGCTGTCCATATGGGGCCATTCATGGAACTTGGAAACTGTAGCAGTCAGAGCACCCTCAAAAAGCCTCCCTTTTCAACCAGGTGATAACTGCCAGCAACTCCTCAGTAAGGAGAGATCATTGGGTTCATCTGTGCTAGGAGTTTGAGTTTGCTGGTTCAGTCTTGTGTTGGTTTTGTCAGATAACCACAGCTGGCTGCTGTGAGCTCACGAATGTGATGTCATGTCAGACACAGTATTTCACAACTCAGACTTATCACCTAGCTGTTACATTCTTTAAGTTCTTTTCCTCATCTCTCTGTGATATTTCCTGAGCCCTGAGGTGTTGAGGGTGTTGGTATCCTAGTTATGGCCGAGTGTTCAGTTTCTTCTCAGTGCTTTGACTAGCTGTTTGTGTATTCTCTATGGACAGCTAGCTGCTCAGTCCAGGAAGTGACTCTAAGGTTGAGAACAGCCCAGGTCCCAGATCTGGTTCCCGTGCTGGGTCTGAAATGACTTGTTTGGGTGTCTTTCTTGGATTATGCCATGTAGAGAAATGGAGCTGGTCCAAGCTAGGGCCTCCTCTTAAAGATGTGGGTTGTCTTCATCTCTTTCGGGTACTTTCTTGATTTCTGTGAAACTGGGGTCATGGCATTCAGCATTAAGTTACCTCCTGAATTAGCAAAATTTCAGACCCAAGACACCAAAGTTGCTGAGTAGATATGAAAATTGCAAGTGAAGATCACTATGTGTGCTGACTTGAAAGAAAAAAAAAAATTGAGAGATGTAAGGTAGACCGTACATAAGACATGAAGCCCACACAACTCAGCTCTCAGGCATCAAGAACAACAAAGCCACCGGGCATGACGGCACATGCTTTTAGTCCCAGCACTCGGGAGGCAGAGGCAGGTGGATCTCTGTGAGTTCGAGGCCAGCCTGGTCTACAAAGTGAGTCTAGGACAGCCAGGGTTACATACACAGAGAAACCCTGTCTCAAAAAACCAAACCAAACCAAACTAAAACAAAACAAAAACAAAAAACCAACAACAAAGCCTGCCAGTGCTAGTGTACACCTTTAATCCACTTGGGAGGCAGAGGCTGGAGAATCTATGTGAGTTTAAGGCCAGCCTGGACTACAGAGCGAGTCCTAGGACAGCCAGGAATACACAGTGTCTTGAAGCACCCCCCCCCCAAAAAAAAATACGTATTTACTACTTTATGTGTATGAGTGTTTTGCCTTTATGTATGTATGTGTAACTGTGGAGGTCAGAAGAGGGTGTTGGATTCCAGGCTGTGAGCTGCCATGCTAGGAATCAAGCCCAGGTCCTCTGCACGAGCAGTAATTGTTTTCAACCACTAAACCACATCTCTAGCCCTTTTTACCATGATTTTTAAAAGCCTTCTGAGTGTAATTAAAGTCATGTGCCAGCATTGCCTGCTGTAAAAATAGCTTAAAAATTATGGTAAAAATGTAAAAACAACACACTGGAAAAAACATAAAACATTCAGAGTACCTACAAACAAAATCAGTTGGTGTGACCTTCTGTCCCCACCTGGCCTCATGTCCATAGTATACCCTGGTTGCAAAGCTCCATCTGACTGACAGACAGCCTCTTCCCCATTGTTTATGGCTGGAGGGCAGGAAATCAAGATCAAGTCTGTGAGGGAATTGATGGTGTGACTCCAGGAAATGTTTGGGAGCTGAGTTGTGCTCTTTTCCTTTATGATGGCGACTGGGATATGAGAGGATCTGGAGCAACAACCATTTCCAACCATGCTGAGCATGACAGAGCCACAAGTCCGATGAAGCCTGAGGTGGCCACAGTCCTAGTGCAGAACTTCCCTGTGGGCCTGAACATTTGCTGTGTGATAGAAACATTTATACTTTAAACACACAGTTATTTTTCTTTACAGCTGGTAAATTTCAAATGGTTCAAAACAAGGACTCCCCCCCCATACTAGGTATGTGGGTGTCTAGTGGCAGGAAGAACAACAGACATTGGGCCGGGGGTTGAATACTTTGAGGCCAGTAACCTATGATCCAGCTCAGTTTTGTAAGTTGTTTTTAGTTGGTATTACCATAGATGTAGTTCATTTTGAAGCAGGATTTCGGGTTCTTGTGGCTCTGGTGACTTTCCTCCCTCCAAGCTGGTCAGTGGGCTTCTAGAAAGCTGACAAGGTACCCAGCAAGGCTGTTTTGGGAGTATGGGGTAGTAGGACACTCAGTCTAGGGTGCTGGGCCTAGTGAGTGACGAACCCCACAGCAATGAGAAGGGCGGCTGCCACAGAGGAAGCCCAGCTGGGCTCAGGGCCAGTGCTGCACTGGGCATGGGACTCCACCTTATACTCCTCTAGATACGCACCCATACCGTCCCTGCAGAAGTCACTGTTAATTGCTCCAAACAAAAAATGTTCAGCCTCAGTTACAGGGATAGAGTTGAGCAAAGCCTGTGAAGAAGATGCCATTTAACTTGTAGGTCTGGTAAAGAGAAAGTAAACATGTGAGGAGTGGGGGTTGGTCACTGTCCCACGACAGCAAAACCGAGTAGATTGCCTCGTGGAGCCCTAAGAGCTAAGTCTAAGGGGATCACATATTGCCACAGTTAGATTGGACATGTCTGCCTGGTGGCCAGGGATGAGCTGGCCACTAAATCCTTGGCCTGATATCTCAGGGACAAAGGGACAGAAACCTTCTGCCATGTCCCAAGCGGTCATTCCAGTGGAATGTCAGCCCTTAGATCCAGAACCTCTTCTTGCCAGGGGCTCCCAGGGAAGAACCCTCCAACATTGCAACATCGGTATGCTACGAACCTTGCTTGCTCTAGGCCCTCCCTAAAGGTAGCTGGGTTCTATGCTAGTGTGGCTGAGTCCTGGGGAAAACGATCTCCACTGCTGAGTACTCCAGCTGAGCCTGTCAAGCAGAGCTGGGGGGGAAGCAGGGGTATTGGCAGGGGGTGAGGTAAGCCCAGACCTTGAGGCAGTGCTGAGCCCCCTTGTGGCTGGCTGCTGAGGCCCCTCCCAATCACCCCCAAGCTTATCCTCCACAAGAACTATTGAGCAGCTGAGTGGCTTGGGTGTTGGTTTGAATAGGGATGGTCTCCATAGACTCATGTGTTGAATGCTTGGCCATAGAGGATGACACTGTGAAGGGTGGCCTTGTTAGGGGAAGTGTGTCACTGGGGATGGGGCTTTGTGGTCTCGTATGCTTAAGCTACACCCAGTGTGGTTCACAGTTTCCTCTTTCTGCTTGCAGATCAAGATGTAGCCCTCTCAGCTCCTTCTCCAGCACCATGTCTGCCTGCACGCTACCATGCTCCCCACCATGATGATAATGGACTAAACCTCTGAAACTGTAAGCCAGCCCCAATTAAATGTTTTCCTTTATGAGTTGCCGTGGTCATGGTGTCTCTTCAGAGCAATAGAAACCCTAACTAAGACAGTTTGCTTTAAAAACTTGTCACTCAAGTGGTTACAACTTGGGCACCAGGAGCCAAAGCCTCATTGACACTTCTGCCCATTTACCCAGGAGACTCTCTAAGAAAGGCTCTGGTTTCCCAGCTGTGCCAACTGAAGCTCTGCTGATGCTCTGGGGATGTCCCCCAGCTCAAAGTTTAATGAGCAGACACATAGGATGAAGGCTTGAGACAGAGGGCTCAGGTGCAGGCAGGTACCTGGGTGAGCATCTAGCCTGCCAGACCCCCCCCCTCCCCTGTCAGTGACACCCGTTATCTTTGAAGATCCAGCAAATATTTTTATTTAGTCTAGTTGTTCCTAAAGGGCTAGAAATTAGTACTTCCTCCCCGGTTTCAGGTGAGAACAGTGGGGAGCTGGCTTGCTTCGCATTTCTGAGCTCTTGTGCTTTGTCACATGGCTAGCTGGATATTGATGCTGGGACAAGTGTGAGTGCCTTCATTTGGAGTATTGCTGTGGAGGTTCAGGGGAGGGGCAGGGATCCTCTGTGTCTTGCATGCTTGCCACATGGTCTCTCGGTGCCCCATGTTGCCCCCTACAACCCTTGTTCCTGACTGGCTCTGTAGCCTGCCTGATCATTTCCCTGGGTAGGGGGTTCTTCCAGCTTTGAGAAGATGAAACAACGCTGTTTATGGTGGTGTGGGTAGGGTAGAAAAGCAGGGACTCAGGGAGCTGGGCACTAGCCAGGGAGGGATTGCCCCTTGATCGTGTTGGGAGAGGTACCATGTCCACAACTTTCTGTTCTGTAGGGACATTCTTAGGCTAGAAACTTTTGGGGTCTCAGACTTGTATCCCCCATCTGTGCTCAGCCAGCATCTATGAGACTGCATGGAGATTTACAATATGTATGCCAAAGGCTGCAGGCCTGTTCCCTAGGTTCTGCAAAGGGTGGTTCCATCTCCCTGAAGCTCCTTGGTACTCCCTCAGCTTCTCCTTTGTGGGTGTTTTGTGGTTTTGAGGGGGCTACTCTGTTCATGGCCACTGCTTACTTCGGGAAAGACCCTAAGTGGGTGTTCCGAGCAGCCTTTGCTGGGCCACCCAATGAATTCAAGTGATGCTGCCTCCTTGAGGTCTGCTCCCTGTAACCGAACTTTTAAATTATTATTTAACACTTATTTATTTATTACTAAATTCACTTATAACACCAACAATTTCTTAACTATTATTCCTATAAATTCCTACAACCCCTTTAACCTATCCACTAAACTTATTGATAATTATAACTACTTTCATAACCTTTTAGAATGATACAGTCTCTGGGGCAGGTCCTCAGTCGTCAGGAACACAGTCTTTGTTGTAGATTCTTTAACACACTTAGCAGTCCTTTTTCTGGATCTCTCAGATGCAGGTTCGTCAGGGTAAGTTGGTTATTGCAGTCTCACCTTAAATAAGGCTTCATGCTTTCTTCTCTGTGGGAGACCCCAGCCGTCTGCAGGCCAACTTACTTCTTTTGAATCAGGAACTCAGCTGCTCTGCCTCAGTCCTTAAAGCCAGGCACAGTTTCCCCTAGGCCACTGTTTGGACAGATCAAACCCCTCTAGGCAAAAGCTGAGCCACAGGGTCCAGTCCTTGGCCTTTTGGTGTCTTGCTCAGGCTTTCTTTGCTCACCGGCTTCTTTCTGCTTCAGGGAGAGAGCTGGCAATCAATGGCCAGCCCTTTTTTCAGCAGGAATCTTGGAGCTCTCTAGCATCAGGGGCCTCTTCTCTTCTGGGCTCCATGCACTGTCCTCAAATAGGAGGAACTCTGTTTCAGCTTAATTTGGGCTCCGCCCACTTAGCAGCTGAAAACAATGTCAGGCCAGATACTTTGTTTCTTCAAGTCTTGAGTCTTTCCTGTTTTTCCTGACTTCAAACTTGTTTTTCAGTCTATTGAGTCTTTCCTGTTTTTGTTGACTTCAAACTTGTTTTTCAGTCTATTGAGTCTTTCCTGTTTTTGCTGACTTCATGCTGATAATGCTCTTCAGGCCCCGAATTAAGAGACAGTATCAGAAACTCCTATATATTTTCTAAATCTAATTTATCTAACCCCTACAGCTCCCCTCTGGGCAGTAGCCTCTGGGAAGAAATGCCAGGAGTCAGGGTTTTGACCCCTATTTGGGCAAAGCTAAGTATTTTTTAGAATGTCCAGCTGCTCTGGGTATCCAGCCACCCGATGGGAGGGAGAGGAAAGATTCCGACCCCAGTGCAGCAATTCTAACCCTGTGGGTTATGACCCCTCTGGGGGTCACATTTCAGATATCCTGCATGTCAGGTTACATTACCTATCCCATTATGATCCATAACTGTAGAAAGTAGCAATGAAATGATTTTATGATTGAGGGGTCAACACAGCATGAGGAACTATTTTGAAGGGTTGCAATGTCCAGCAGAAGTGAGAATTACTGAGGACAGGCCTTGGGCAGGGCTTTTGGTTGCCCACCATGGAGCTCGGGGGAGAGAAGCTGGGCTGGGCCAGCAGGAAGACCTCACCAGGCTCCTCAGGCCCCCCAACCCACCCTCGCTGTCTAGGTTCTTTGAGCTTTATTGAGGCAGCACATGTATGACAAAATTTATGTCCTTAACATGCAATTAAATGGCTGTGAACATTAGCACACTGGAAGTTGCTTTGTATTCCTGCTTGGTAGAACTCTGTCCATGGAGGCTTGAGGCACAGGGTAAGGCCCTCAGTGGGGCATAGGTGGCAGAGGGCTAGGGGCACCCTGGACAATAGCAGGTTGCTCCCACTTTCAGTGGTAATAACTTTCCTAAGTCCTCCTTACATCGTCTGGGACTGAAGCAAACATTGCACCCTCAAAAGGAAGTGCTGGGGTATGGTTTGCCCCATCTGGGCTGCCACTAGGGCAGTGGGTTTCAGTGGGCAGGTGGTGCTGGCCAGAGCTGAAGGTTGATGTGGAACCCAGGCAGCCTTCTTCCCATAAGGTGCTGTTGTGGCCTCTGAGGAACTTATCAGAAACCTCACTCCTCCCCTTTCACTACTGGAGTGGTATGCAGCCGAGTCTAGGGTGAAAACCAATTTATGATGAGGAAAAGCTGTTAGAAAAGGTTGTTATTCTAGCTGGGCAGTGGTGGCTCACATCTTTAATCCCAGTACTTGGGAGGCAGAGGCAGGCTGATCTCTGAGTTTGAAGCCAGGATGGTCTACAGAGCAAGTTCTGGAACAACCTACTTTTCCCTAGGAGGAACAGTGTGCCCAGTCACAAAGCAGCATATGGGACTTGGGAGACTGTCCAGGCAGCACCAGGTCAGGGCATCAGTACCAACTACCTGTTGTGGGATCCTGGAGTCATTCATTCTTCAGGGATATGGAGATTCTCAGAGGTTTCCCAGCCCTGCTAGACCTTGTGGATGAGGGCCTTGCAGGCCTTGGGAACTGCTGTAGGGTGTGAGCCTCGAAATGTGCCCTAACCATGTAGATTCATGAGGTTAGCAGAACCCCACCAGCAGCTCCTGCCAAGGCTGGTGATTTTGAATATGGGGCACTGAAAATCTAGGTTGAAAGGGGTGGAAGAGGTTGCCCCTATGCACTGGCTCTCCTGGGTTGGGATACAGCAGCCCCAGCTTGGACAGAGCCCTCTGGGGACAGAGCCCCAGATAGCAAGAGGTCATGCCCACCCTGGGCCACCCGTGACCCCAAGCTAGGAGTGGAACCCAGAGGTAGATTACTTCTCTAAAGTGCACTTTGACCTTCCAACACCGAGAGGAGGAGAAGGAAGAAGAAAAGGAGGGGGAAGGAGAAGAAGGGGGGAGGAGGAAGAGAGAGAAATTGGTTTGTGAATGATGATGTACGTTTAGACTTTTCTCCTGATAGATTTCTTCAAGTTAATTGAAAATAAAATGCATAATCTTTTCTTTTATGAGAAAAGGCAGATTTAGCTGGAACTAATCATCAATGGGGCCAGAGAAAACTCAGGGACCGTGCAAGGAGAATAAAAGTCTGAAGACATTTGAAAGATATTGTAATTCTCTCAAAACAGTGTGCAGGATGATGCATTAATATCCAAGCCTGGAGTTAGCATGTGCTCCTCTGGGCTACCAGAGTCATTTCCCCAGCACCTCTGCTCTCAGTCTCACTGTCATTATCTCTTAATTAAATCATGTTATTGATGGCGCCGGCTGTCACATTTCTACTGTCTCTGACGGGCCACTGTAAGAGCCCGGGGCTGGAGTCCATAGGTACCTGCCTAGATTGAAGGATGCTCCTGGGCCTGTCTCTTTGCCATTTCTCCTTGTAGGGATGGTCCTGCCTGTTTCTGTCCCTTTTTCCTCCATGAGGAGTGCCAGAAACCTGTGGCTTTTGGTAATGTGGGTGCTGAGTGACTGGTGATCTGCCTCCCATGACCTTCTATGCTATGCTATCTTTTGGACTCAGCCAGAAGGCCTCTAAACGTCCCAGGGACCTGAAGGAGCCTGGTAACAATGGCCACAGGCATCACCACTTAAAGCACTAGCTTGTCACCTCGAAATCTCTGGGGACTGAGGTTTGGATATGATGTGGTTGGGAGCCTGTCTTAGCTTTCTTTAACTGTCAACTTGCTACAATCTAGAAATCACCTGAGAGGTCAGCCCCAATTGAGGGATTCCCTAGATCAGATTGGCTTGTGAACATGACTGTGAAGGATTGTCTTGATTGTTTATTGACACAGGAGGTCCCCACTGTTTCTGTTGCTGTGAAGAGACACATGACCATAGCAACTCTTTTTTTTTGTTTTTGTTTTTTTTTCGGTTTTTTGAGACAGGGTTTCTCTGTGTATCCTTGACTGTCCTGGTCTCACTCTGTAGACTAGGCTGGCCTTGAATTGACAGAGATCTGCCTGCCTCTGCCTCCTGAGTTCTGGGATTAAAGGCGTGTGGCACCATGCCCATCCATTATGGACAGTTTCAAACTGCCATGTGGGTGCTGGGTTTTGAGCCCGGACCCTTTGGAAGAGTAGTCAGTGCTCTTAACCGCTGAGCCATCTCTCCAGTCCCATGGCAACTTTTGTACAAGAAAACATTTAATTGGGGCTGATTTACAGTTCAGAGGTTTAGTCCATCATCATTGTGGTAGGAAGTATGACAGCACACAGGCAGCATTCCTCCATGGTTTCTGCTTTTTTTTAACGTGGCTGTTAGTCAGTTCCCTTGTTAGAGGAGTTACTGTGAGGGACAGCACGCATGTGTGCCTTCAGGTTACTGATTGAGTTCCTGCCTCGACTTCCTTCAGTGTCTGTGACCTGAAAGTGTAAGGCAAATCAATCTTTCCCTCTCCTCAGTAGAAAAACAAAAATGAAACAGGGTCCCTGCCATTGATTTGCCACATGAAGGGGCTTTTGGGAGAAACCATGCTTCGCTCAACATGTGACTTGTACCTGTTGTTCCTTTTGGTGGTGGGTTTGTCTCTGGCTACAGTCCTGAGGCTGCTGTCAGATCCACAAGGCCACCTGCAGATTCCTAGGATTCCAGCAAGGCTGTTTTGGTCTCAGTACAGGCAAGAGGGACCCCGGCAGGAATGTCTGCACCTTCACCTCTATTCCATCTTATGGTTCAGAGGGGCTCACAACAGTCAGGAGGAGTACACTTGAAGGAGGACCCCACTTCAAGAGAATGCTTAGTGATCCGTGAGCCTCCACATAGGCTCCATGTGTGTCTTTGGAATGGGAGAGACTGAGTTCCCTGCACCCTCAAGATTTAAGATACAGTTTTCCACCCTTAAGAACCCTGCCTTCTGGACAGGCCCACATGTGTATGTGCCTAGCCACAGGACATCTGTGGGTCGCTTCATCCAGTAGCAGACTGTGTTCCCTTCTCAAGCGTCCAGGGAACATTCACCACAGCACACCACTTCTTGAACCAGAAAGCACGCCTTACACATTAAGAACACCAAAACAATCACAAGTGGCTCTTCTGCCGCCATTTTAAATCTATCTCCAAATAACACTCTGCTGCCGCTGCCACTGGAACCAGCATGCCTTTGCTGATGGCTCTTCCACTATGGAGGACATGAATGAATAGAGCAACATAGAGGAATTCGCAGAGGGATCCAAGATCAATGGGAGTGAGAACCATCAGGATGAAGGTTGTAGACTGCACAGTTAAAACAGAAGTCACCAGAAGATCAAGAGGATTTGGATTTGTGCTTTTCAGAGATGCTGCTAGTGTGGATAAGCGTTTGGAACTGAAAGAACACAAACTGGAGGACAAATTGATAGACCCCCTAAAAGGGCAAAGGTTTAAAGGGGAAAGAACCCCCTGAAAAGTTTTTTTTGTGGGTAGATTGAGTCCAGATACTTCAGAAGAACAAATTAAAGAATATATTGGAGCCTTTGGAGAGAGAGAAAATATTGAGCTTCCCATGTATACAAAAACAAATGAAAGAAGAGGATTCTGTTTTATCACATGCACAGATGAAGAGCCAGTAAAGAAATTGTTAGAAAGCAGATACCATCAAATAGGTTCTGGGACGTGGGAGATCAAAGTTGTACAACCCAAAGAGGTATTCAGGCAGCAACAGGAACAGCACAAAGGTGGACGAGGTGCTACAGCTGGTAGAAGAGGTCAGGGCCAAAACTGGAACCAAGGATTTAATAACTATTATGATCAAGGGTATGGAAATTATAATAGTGCCCATGGTTGTGATCAAAACTATAGTGGCTATGGTGGATATGAGTATACTGAGCTCAACTATGGGAACTGTGGGATATGGACAGGGATATGCAGACTGCAGGGGTCAACGGGGCACTTATGGGAAGGCATCCCAAGGGCGTGGCAGTCGCTAGAATAATTAACAGACCTACTAAAAGGAGGATGTTGGAAGAAAGCAGCAGGAACTTCATTCCAGGCCGTATGTCACCCTGACCTGTACCTATCTCAGGGGGTCACATGTTGCGGGCAGAGAGCAAGGGGTGCACCAGAAAACCTCATCCTGTGGAGATGTAAAGACACTGTCTTACAGGACGACACTGACAATTGTTTGATCTTTTGTTGAGCTGAGATGATTATTTTGTAAAAGACTTTCTAATGCATGTGACACGATTGTGTCTGACTGTACATAGCTGCCAATTAGTTTCTTTGTTTTTACTTTGTCCTTTGCTATCTGTGTTATGACTCAATGTAGATTTGTGTTTATACAAATTTTTATTTGTATGATTTCATGTTAAACCTCAAATAAATGCTTCCTTATGTGATTATTAAAAAAAAAAATCACAAGTGATCTCATATCACAGTGTTGTTAAAAATTAGGATTTGATACCTGACCATCCCCACACATGGAGAATAAGCAACAAATAGGTCAAAAAATAGTTAGGACAAACTAAAAGAATATTTTGAATTAAATGAATATAATGCAACTTATCTAAAATTGTTGGATGTTCAAAAGTAGTACTTAATGAAAATTTTTAGCATTTGATGCATGTGCTAGAAAAAAGAAAGTTCTAAAACTGTCCATTCTCTCACCTGAGGACTCTAGAAAAGCAATATCAAAGTGAGTCTAAAACAAGCAAAAACTATTAAACAGCAAAAGACAGAACTGCAGTTCACAAAATTGGAAAGGTTCAGTAAGACTGATAAACTTGTAGCTAGACCAGCTAAGAATAAGGGGAAAACCCAGGCTAGTAGAGCTAAGAGGAGCCATTAGTACAGATCTTAGAGATACAGAAACAAGGAGACACAGCCCACTGACCACTTGGACAATCTGTGTGCATGGGACAAAAACATTACATTAGAAACAGACAGTCTGGAATAGGCCTGCATCTGTGAAAGAGATCAAGTCAGTCATTGTTTACCTTCAAAACAGGATGCACAGGCCAGATGGCCTCATTGGTGAACACTACTAAACATGCCAGTCCTCTACAGCCCACTTCAGAAATTCAAAACAACTATACAACCAAACAAAACCGGAAGAGACACCTCATAATTCACTCTGAGGACAATAGAGCCCTAATCCCTCACCAGACAGAAGCATAAGAAACAAACAACAAAAATCATGGAGCTGGGTGTGGTGACTCATGCCTGTAGTTACAACACTTAGGAGGCTGAGGCAGAAAAATTGCTCTTAGTTTAAAGCTGGCATGGGCTACATACAGAGTGATTCCCAAGTCATCCTAGGCTACAGAATAAGATCCTGTCTCAAAAACAAAACAAGCCAATAAATCATAACAACAACAAAGCAAAAAAAGGGGGGGGGGAAAGATTTAAGGAAACAAAATAATTTCTTGGCTGTACATGGTAGTATATGTCTAGTCTCAGCACTCAAGAGACAGTGTCTTAGTGTTCTATTGTTGTGAAGAGACATCATGACTAAGTTAACGTTTATAAGAGAAAACATTTAATTGGAGACTAGCTTACAGTTTCAGAGGCTTGGTCCATTATCATCATGGCAGGGAGTGTGGCCCTGGAGCTGAAGCTGAGAGCTACATTCTGATCCACAGGCAGGAAGAGACGTGGGAAGAGGGGGAGAGACAAAGAAAGACTGGACCTGCCATGGGCTTTTGAAGCCTCAAAGCTTACGCCCAGTTGTGGGTGCTGTGTCCCCTGGGTGGGGCCCAGTGAATGGTGGGGGAGGCTTCCATATTGCCCTAATAGTCCGAGTGACCAGGTCTGTTGGCAAACTGAACGACATAAAATAGAGGATCCTAGCAAACATATTGTTTGGTTTCTTTGTTGTGAAATTCAGCAAGCTTTTCCTTTGCACCTAGGAACTTCCTCTTGAACATGGGGATAAAAAGCTTTCCTGGGGAGCTGAAGAGATGGCTCAGCGGTTAAGAGCACTGGCTGCTCTTCCAAAGGACCCAGGTTCAAATCCCAGCACCCACATGGCAGTTCACAGCTGTCTATAATTGCTGGGTGTGGTGGCACAGGCCTTTAATCCCAGCAGTTGAGAGGCAGGTGGATCTCTGTGAGTTCAAGGCCAGCATGGTCTACAGAGTGAGTTCCAGGACAGCCAGAGATACACAGAGAAACCCTGTCTTGAAAAAACAACAACAAAAAAACCCCCCAAACCCAAAAACTTTTCTTTGTATTCTGCCTCTTAAGCTATTATCTTTGCTCTCTCAATCATACTGTATTAGTCTGTTTTTTGTGGGGAGCTTTTTTTTTTTTTTCTTTCTTTCTTTGACTAACTTGACAAGAGACCTTTTTAGGTATGGTCCTATGCTCTGTATAGACCCAAGATTATGTTCAGTTAAATGTTTGTTGCAAGGTATTAATTCAGTTTATTTTCCATATTTTTTTATTGATTAAAGTTGTTCTTTCACAATTAAAACAAACAAGAAAAGGAGAGGGAAGAGGGGGCTGGATAGATGGCACAGCAGTAAGAGTACTGGCTGATCTTCCAAAGGATCCAGATTCAGTTCCCAGCACCCATAAGGCAGCTCACAACTGTCTGGAACCCTAGTTCTAGGGGTTCTACACCCTCACACAAACATACATGCAGGTAAAATGTCAATGCACATAAATTTTTTTTTAAAAGGAGAGGGAGGAAGGAGAGGTCATATCTCTCATATACACAACCGGAATACATTAGATATGTGTATAAAATTGTAAAGGAGCAAATTAAACCAATAAAACAAGCCCTTATTTTAAAAAAACTTCCACAATAGAAATAGAGTCCAGGACTGGAGAGATGGCTCAGTGGTTAAGAGCACTGAATGCTTTTCCAAAGGACCCGGGTTTAAATCCCAGCACCTACATGGCAGTTCTAAACTGTCTATAATGGCCCAGCATGGTGGTGCACAATTTAATCCCAGCACTTGGGACGCAGAGGCAGGCAGATCTCTGTTGAGTTCAAGGCCAGCCTGATGTACAAAGTGAGTCCAGGATAGCCAGAGATACACAGAAAACCCTGTCTCAAAAAAAGCAAAGAAAAAGAGAAAGAAATATATTCCAACAATGAGTATGAAGAACTTACTTATCATGACCAGGTGGGATTTCTTCTAGGTATGGAAAGGTGGATCAATACTCAAGAGATCAACTATACAACCAGGAACATCACCAGGCTAAAGAAGAAAGTGGCAAAGATCATGCCAATTAAAAAAAAAAAAAAAAGATTTGACAAAATCCAATTCCCATGTTGCTACAAATTCTGAGTAAACTAGTAAAACAGAACTCTCCTAACTTGAGTATCTACAAAATCCTTCAGGGACCATTATTGCTAATGATGAACAACTAGGTGTTCTCTGAAGACTTGGTTCAGGACACCTTCTCCAGGCAGCTTCCTGGGTTTCATCTCCTTCCCACCGCTGAGTGAAGACTTCCTTGTGGATCACAGTTCCCTGAGCATCCACAGCATATCTGGTCTGTTGCTCCTCTGGTGGCAGGGTGGGTGTCATTGTCTCCAAGTCTGACAGGGTACTGTGAGAAACAAGTTGCTGAAGGAAGGTTGTGTACTGGGAGGAGGAATGCAAAGAGCAGTGTCAGGACAGACCCCTGCCAGGGTTCACTGAATGTGCAGAGGCAGACTCCTAAGTGGCTTTCTTCTCTTCTGGCACCTGCTTGTGATGAGTGGGCAGTGGTGACCACGTCTCAGGAAGCCAGTGATGCCAGTGGTTGAGTCTTCAGGTGAGTGAGCAGCTCAAGATCCATCTGAACACAGATCTTCTGGTGATATAGGCTGTGTAATCTATCCATCCCTCTACCCACACACCTATTCCTCCATCTTAGTCACATATGTGCTATCTATTCCTCATCCATCTGCTCATCCACCCGTCCCTCCATCATCCATCCCTACAACCATTTACCTATATCTTCCTCCATCACTCACCCCTCCATCCACTTAGCCATTCCTCTACCTAACAGTTCATCCTTCTAACTACCCACGCATCTCTCTGTCTATGCACCCCTCCATTCTTCCACCCACCTATCAACCTTCCATGGATCTACCCACCCTCCACCCTCCACCCTCCTAATGAGCATCCGTGCCTCCACCCACAGACCATGGATCTATGGATCCATCTGCTCACTGGATGTTAAGAACGTAGTTTGGGGAACTCTCCTCACCTGTAAAGGCTTGAAATCTATACAGGAAGGCAGTTCTCACAATAAGATGCCAGCATAAGGGCCCACTTATTTAAGCCCTTCCTTCCTTCCTTCCTTCCTTCCTTCCTTCCTTCCTTCCTTCCTTCCTTC
>CAJQZJ010031773.1:1862006-1876453 GCA_907164525.1 Lophiomys imhausi
TTCCTTCCTTCCTTCCTTCCTTCCTTCCTTCCTTCCTTCCTTCCTTCTTCTCTCTATTCTGTGTTCACCTCCTGGTCTCTCTTTTTGGGGTCTTTTTTTTTTTTCTGAGACACATCTGGAAAAGTCTTTACTGTTTCAGTTTGTTAAGTCTTTTTTATTTATTCTGGGATGGAGTGGGTGATATCTCACATGCTGATGTTGAAGCTGCTTTTGTTTGTTTGTTTGTTTGTTTTGTTTTGTTTTTCAAGACAAGGTTTCTCTGTGTAATAGCCCTGACTGTCCTGGACTCACGTTGTAGGCCAGGCTGGCCTTGAACTCACAGAGATCCACCTGCCTCTGCCTCCCGAGTGCTAGGATTAAAAGTGTGCACCACCATGCCTGGCAATTACAGACAGCTGTGAACTCCCATGTGGGTGCTGGGATTTGAATCGGGTCCTTTGGAAGAGCAGCCAGTGTTCTTAATCGCTGAGCCATCTCTCCAGCCTCTGCTCTATCAAATTTAATGATTACAATAAACCTAAATTTCTAAGAAGCTCAATTTCAGCACATGAAAATCACATCCATGTGTCATAAGCAAGTTGCAACAAACACTGAAGAATTAAAAGCAGACAGAGGAGTACAGACAAAATGACAGCTGACTTCTCTCACCTTCAAATGCTGCAAGAAAAAAATATTGCCAACCAGGCATACCATCTGTGAAAATATCTTTGAAAACTGAAGGCAAAATGGAAGCCTTCAGGCAAACAAAAGCCAAAGGTGTCTTAGTCTGTTTTCTGTCACCAGTAACACAGTACCATAGAGTGGATTATAAGGGAAAATGTATATTTAGCTCATGGTTCTTGTTTGATGTTTCAGAGCTGAGGCTGATGCTTTCCTGTTGGCAGAGTCCTGAGAGAGTTCAAGACATAATGGGGACAAAGTGTTCTGTTCTCTCTCCCCGTCTTCTTTTATTTAAATCCTTGGACTCAACCCTGGGGGTCCACCCTGGTGACTTTGTCTGCTAATTACCTCCCATAGGGTCAACCTCAAAACACCTTAGTCAGATTAAATTTCCATCCTCCTGATACCTCACAGAAGGAGTTAAACTTCAGACCTGAAGCCTGGGGACACTCAAACCACAGGAGTGTTTGTTAGGAGATGCTCTACAGAACGTTAGTCTCAAGGCACAGGGAAAATGATACTCCACGAATGGATTGGCCAAGCTACTTGAAAAATGCCAGACAAGGCAATAATGTGAATCAGTTGGAAGCACTTGTTATTTAATAATATCTCTAAATGTTAAAACAAAACAAACAAACAAAAAAGGTTATTGGAATGTAGTATGGGGATCGCAACCCAGGTAGTGTGTGATAGCAGCACTCAGGTCAGGTTGATGCAGGGTGATGCCCACCCAGTGTAATGTATGAACTGGTGTAATATTGCTGGGAGGCAGAGTAGTTTTGCTTGGATGTACAGTATCCATCTGGGTTTTCTGATACAGCAACCTGAAGCTAATAAAACTTGTAGCTAATAAATTGACAATGGTAAAATAGAATAACAAAAAATATATTGCTATATATGAAGGCAAGGGAGTGGAAATCTGGACAAAGAACAGATGGGACAAACAGGAGGATACATTTAAACTCAGACATGGCAATTACCATTCAAAAGACATAGACTACAGGGTGTGGTAGCACACACCTGTAATCCCAGTGCTTGGGAAGCTGAGGCAAGAGAATTGAGAGTTTGAGACTAGTCTGGGGTATACAGTGAGCGTCTCAAAACAAAACACATGGCAGAGACTATCAGATTATATAAAAAAGAAGACTAAGTGCTTCTTACAAGAAACACATTTTAGCCAGGCATGGTGGGGCACACACACCCCTTTAATTCCAGCACTCAGGAGGCAAGAGGCAGGCAGATCTTTGTGAGTTTGAGGCCAGGCTGGTCTACAAAGTGAGTTCCAGGACAACCAGGGCTACATAGTGAAATGCTGTCTTGGAAAACCAGACCAAACCAAACCAAACCAACCAACCAACCAAAAAACCCTCTTCATTCTCCCCAACCGCCCCTCCCATTTAAAAGGAGGCAGAAACCTTAAGAGATGGAAAAAGATATATCCTAATACTAATCAATGTGAACTTGGGTGGTTACATTAATGTCAGAAACAGATTTCTAAGTAAAAATAGTGTGTGGATGAAGAAGGTCATCTCATGATGATGGAGGGATTAATTCACTTAAGAATGATGCTTACATTAAGAACCACAAGAAATGGGGAAATCCAGGACTCTAGACAGATACTCAGGGCCCTGTTCTTCAGTAATTGATGGGACAAAGTGGGAGAGCCCAGTTAGGACCCAGAAAGATTTATAGAATAGCCACCCAACATCAGTGAGATGCACATTCTTTCCAAGCAAATGTGGAGTGCTTACAATGACAGTATATATTATGGAATGACAAACAAATCTTTGTCATTCTAAACAATTACAAATCAAACACATTCTCTGGATACAATGGAATACAAACAATCCGAGACACAAACAAACAACAAAACAAAAGCTGAAAGATCTTGAGGAAATCTCCAAGTATTTGGAAATGACATAATATACTTTTTTTTTTTTTTTGGTTTTTTTCGAGACAGGGTTTCTCTGTATAACAGCTCTGGCTGTCCTAGACTCACTTTGTAGACCAGGCTGGCCTCGAACTCACAGAGATCCACCTACCTCTGCCTCCCAAGTGCTGGGATTAAAGGCGTGCGCCACCAATGCCCGCTGACATAATATACTTTTTTTTTTTTTTTTTTAAGATTTTTTTATTATGTATATAATGTTCTGTCTGCAGGTATATCTGCAGGCCAGAAGAAGGCACCAGATTTCATTATGGATGGTTGTGAGCCACCATGTGGTTGCTGGGAATTGAACTCATGAAGGCATGACCTCTGGAAGAGCAGCCAGTGCTCTTAACCGCTGAGCCACCTCTCCAGCCCCTATACTTTTAAATAAAAAGTGAGTCAAAGAAGAAATCAAACTGAAAAAGATTATTTATTTATTTATTTATTGATTGATTGATTGATTGATTGTGTGTTCAGGTGAACCTGATCAGGTTCTTGGAAGAGCACTGGCTGCTCCTTTCTGTTGAGCTATCTCTCTAGCCTCTCTACCTTGCTATATTATTGTTATTAGTATTTTGAGACAGGGTTCTGTGTGTAGTTCTGGCTGTCCTGGAACTCTCTCTGTAGACCAGGCTGGACTCTAACTCAGAGATTCACCTGCCTCTTCCTCCCAAGTGCTGGGATTAAAGATTTGTACCAGCACTGCCTGGCCTTCTTATTTATTTATGTATTTGAGACGGGGTCTCACTATGTAGTTAGTCCTGGAGTGTAGTCCACAAGTGGTCTGGAACTTGCTCTGTAGAGATCTGTGTGCCTCCGCCTCCCAAGTGCTGGGATTAAAGTCGTGTACCACCACATTACATCCAGTTTAACACACTCCATTAATAAAATTATATAGAGAACTAGGGATGGAGGTAACTTACTATTATTATTATTTTGAGGGAACTTAAATAACTCATCAAGGATATTAACGTTCTTGTATCTCTGAGAAAGATCAAGAGTAGATACCACTTCAACACAAGGATGGCAACACAGGCAGTTAGGAAGGGAGCTTGATTGACAGGCCGCAGTCAGGAAGTGAGAAGAGGCAGCAAGTTCATGTGCAGACACCCTGGCCATCTACACAGATGGTAGGAAAAGCCACTAGAAAAGATGTGAATTTAGTCAGGTAGTGAATGAATGTAGTACATAAATGTGACCCTTTCCGAGGCTAGGAAATTCCCACACTTTTGGTGTGTGCAGAAATTTGTTTGTTTTTTGGTTTTGGTTTTTCAAGACAGGGTTACTCTGGCTGATCTGGACTCACTTTGTAGACCAGGCTGACCTCAAATTCAGAGATCTGCCTTCCTTTGCCTCCAGAGTGCTGAGATTAAAGGCGTGTGCCACCATGCCAGGCACTGTGTGTGTAGAAACGGATAGATTGATTCTAAGCCAAAAATCTTTAATCAAAATATTTTCCATGGGAGAAGAACAAAGCTGGAAGTCTAGCACTGTGTGTTTGGGTTTGGAGTCACCTCCGGCATTTCTGAAGGTCTTTCCAGAGAGGTTTAATTGAGACAGGACCATCCTAGGAGCCGGTTGACAATAAGGGGGAAAAGGAGAAAGCCAGCTGATCTTGGGCCTTCCCTTCTCTCCCCAGAGGATGCAGGAACAGCCTACGGGGGTGGGGGAGGACCCTACTCATCACCTCCCTCTGCAGGATGCTCTTTGCCTTTCCTCCTCAGAGCTCCTTTTCACTGTCAGTCTGTCATGTCCCAACCAGCAGGCACCTGGGCCAGGGCAGTTTGGGCAGCACAGGTTTGTACTGCCTTGGAGCTGTAGCTTCGCTTTGGCTCAACCGGCTTATTCTTATTAGCCAGAGTCCCCTACAGCCTAGTCCCGTGGGAGGAAGTGCACAGCAGAGCAACGGTAGACTGCCCAGGCATTCGTTAAATGTGCACATGAACAGCTCCGTGTGTGGTGTGGGTCTCCGAGCCAAAGCCTTCGTGACCAACTAGTGAGTTCTCGTTGGTGGTTTCTAAGCCTCACAAACTAGAGACTTTGAGGATGGGATGGGCAGCTCTGGGACGCAGCGCCCCAAAGCATTACTTAAATGGCCTACTGTGTGTCCGGAGAGGTTGTGTGGATGTGGGTGGGGCCTCCTTGTACCGTCTGTTCGGACCTGGAACCCGAGCAGTGTCCCAGGTTACAGGTGCGGTTATCATCCAGCCATATGATTCCTAGCGATATCAGAAACTGCCTAGCATCTGTCAGAGGGTTCTGTAGTAGATAAACAGTGATTTTTACTAGTAGAATTTAATTTTGCTTAAAAGAAAGTGTGACTTAGAAGATACTCATTCTTGAATTTTTCTCCAGCGCTGGTCTGAAGGTGACTAGAGCAAGCAGTACACTCGCAGGGACCACACAGCTCTTCACACCGGAGGCTATCAGAGCTGACATTTGTGTGTGTGTGTGTGTGTGTGTGTGTGTGTGTGTATGTGTGTGTCCGTGTGCACACGCACGCTCTTCCTTCTCTCCCGAGCGACCCCCCCCCCCTTCGACCACTACGCCCAGTCCTGTGTCACCTGATCACATGACTCTTTCCACCTACTCCCGGGGTCACTATGGGGGACCTGCAGGTCACAGGTGGTGTTCCTGCATATCTCACGGTAAACTGACAGATTCCCAAACCTCCGCCGTTCCCCTCCCACCTTCCCGATCAGACCCCCATTCTGGGCTCCCTCTTCTTTCCATCCCACTTAGCTCCTGTTCCCCTCTTCTCTCCCTCCATCTCTCCTCCTTCCCTTCCCCGTCTCCCCCCTTCTCCGACCCTGTCTCGCTTCCTTCCCCTCTGTCCCTACTCCCACCCGCTTTCCTAGCCCACCTCACCCCTCTGTGCCCCATTTCTAACTCTCCCCTTCTCGCCCCTGCTAGCTAACTTCTTTCGGTGAAATCCACGCAGTCCTGCGCCACTAGGGGGCTCTGTTGCCCCTTGAGCGCAGAGGTGGGAAGCGTCAAATTCAACAGAAAAAGTTTGGTATTAATTTCAGGCAGAATCCTGAGGACTCCTGGAACTGGAAATGGCCGTAAAGGTGGGTGTGAGAAGACTATGGATTCTACTGTACATACCTGACTTTCAGTAAGGACGTGGTTGTCAAGAAGTCTGAGTCTAGGGGACTTCCTGGGGTTATGGGAAAACCCTGGGGTGAATATCCTACATCCAGGGGATGTGTATGGGTGTGGGTTGAGGGACCCCACTTCTGGAGCACCTTGAGTGTGGGCATAGGTCCTCAGGACATCCTGGTGTGCATGTGGAGGCCTGGGAAGGAAACTGATCGGGCCTTCAGTACTGGCTCTGTGATGTCTGACCCTCTGGTGCTTGTCTGACCTACAGTCAGGATGGAGACACAAGGACCTTATAGGTCATATGGATAGACGACAGGGTGCCTGTGCTCTCAATTGCCTGCTTGTCTTAGAGAAAGTACAGTTAAAAAAAAACTTTATTAGTAGATTTTTTTTTCTGAGAGCAATGTATGCTCATGTGAGATTTGAAAGTCAGATTTTAAAAAGGGAGGTTGTAATATAGTCTCACTGGCCTGTTCTTGGTCTTAGGGCTCCAGCATGTCCCTTTCCTAAGGTCAGTGGACTTTTTGGCACCAGGTATACCAGGTCCTGGCACTGGCAGGAGCTCTTTTGTCTTGGGCAGTCCACAGCAGGTGCCTTTCTCTAACATCTTGTGGGGGAACAACTGGCATTGTAGAATGGCTCCATCCATGACAGACACACAGCCTGTGCATGTGCCTCTCCTTCTCCTGCACCAGAGATGGAGAGGGCCTGGAACGCTTGTGTGTACACTTCCAGCCTTGCTGTCACTCTGCACTCTGGTTCTCTCCCCTGATCCTGGTTTCCCCTCCCCACTCTGGTCTCCTATCCCCACCATGAACTTCCATTTCTGCCCTGCTTCCCCATCTTTCATCTGCATCCTTGTACAGTACTCTCCTCTGAACCAAACAGCCACCATCTTGGAGAGTTCAGTCATGCCTGCTTCCAAAACATCATCCCAGCTGGGCTTGTTGACTCTTAACGCCCCCTTGCAGAAAGGCAGGGAGACCCTCACCTTCACTGTAGGCAACTCAACCCTAATAGCAGGTGGTCTCGGGAAGGGGCTAGAGCAGACAGGCCAGAAAGACTAGGGGAGGAGGCGCCATCGTGCCTTCTGGTTAAAGACTTTGCGGTGAGACCTTTTGAGGGGCACCTACACTCTAGTAAGTAACCTCTGTGTGAAAGCCTAATGAACTAGTTGGTTCCTCGGAGTGCGTTTTGGTGTAATTCCACCTCAGTTTGTGGTTGGGACCTTAGGAGAAGGGGTAGATGTCTCCCCATGGAAAGGAATTTTAGCAACAACCCTCATCCGCCCCCTTTGCCCTCCCACTCCACCTTGGGCCCTCATCCTGATCTTGGGTTCTTAGCCCTATTCTGGTCCCCCATCTCCATACTGTTTCCCCCATTCTCACGCTCGCTGGTCCCCGGGGAGATTCCTGAGCCCTTTGTTCTGATTTTCCGGTCAGGGAAGAACTGGGGACTTCCCACCCTTGTCAGAGTAAAATGGGGTGACTTGCACATGTTTGTAGTGGCCTGTTGAGCATTTGGGGAGCCGTGGATGTATTTGTTAATTGTCCCAGTCTGACGTTCTGGGCTTACTGTGAGAGCCCCACCGGTCTGCACTTAACTGGAGCAGAAGTTCCTCTGTGCTGTGTTCTATACTTGGGAGGTATGGGCTAATCTCAGTGCAGAGGAGGCTAACCCCAGAGCTCCAGATATGGCGGTGGCTCAGATCCTCTCATCTCCCCGGGATGAACTGAATCCTGGAGGCAAACCCTCAACCCATCCTCCATCAACTTCCCCTTATGCCCTTCTGAGGTGGCATGTCCTTCTCTGCTTGCCTTTTTGAAGTGTGGATAGATCCATATATAATACATAATGTTGTTTTGTGTGCTATAAACATTTGCATAAGTGGGATCACATTGCCTGATTCCTTCCTCACCTTCTTTCCTTCCGTGCAGTGTGATGATGATGTGGGGATTCATCCGTGTTAATAAATGTGCCTCTAGTTTATTCATTAGTGATTGTGCGAGGAGAACGACCTGTGGCTTATGTCTCTACTTGCATGTGGAGGTGATTTACGGGCCCACAAGTCCCAGCTAAGCTAAGACCTGCCCTTGGGTGTTTTGTCCCATTGCTCTGTTCAGGGTGGGGCACAGAGAGGCATTGCTGGCACTGATTGGGCCTTCACAAGTACATGTGGGTGGATTTAATGGCCAGAGGTGAGTGAGGTGGCAGAGGCCCGACAGACTAAGGGGGACACATGGTCTGTTTGGTGGGTAGTAACATAACATGGGGAGCATGAGTCATGCTGGACACATGGGATCACTCTTGGATTGTAAATTCTAGTGTACTTCAGGGTGTGTGGGGGTGCCTGAGCCTGAAGAAAATTTTTTTCTGTGGTATTTGAGATCAAACCCAGAGCCCCATACATGGTAGGCAAGCACCGTACCGCTGACCTGTATCCCCTAGTCCCCAGAGGTAGAGTTTTAAACACTGAGAATAACTAGAGACCCTCTTCTGAAATTGCTTCTCCACATGGCCTCCCACAACTCCCAGTGAAGCAGGAGAGCTGACAAAAACCATAAAAATCTCTGCTGCTGAATCTCCAGAAGTCGTCCTGAGGGCACACAGCAAGTGAAAAATGACTCAGGGAAGTCTGTAAAGGCTCAGGACAATGAGTGATGGTGTCATTGGAGCTGAGCCTCCTCCCGTCGTCCTCACCACAGCTCAGAGTATTGAAACCATTCAGAATAAAATTACAGATTACGATAAACTGAAGTTGAAAGTCGCAAAGGAGCTGGTGAGATGGCTCAGTGAGTAGAGGCTCTTGTCACCAAGCCTGATGACCCGAGTTCCATCCCTGGAACCTACATGGTGGAAGGAGAGAACTGACTCTCTGCAGTTTGTCCTCTGACCTGAATAACCAAACGGAGCAGAGGAGATCAAGAAGGAAACACCTGAGACAAGGGAAGATGGAGACAGAATGCCAGGACACACAGCGTGTGGCCACAGTTGTGCTTTGGCTGAAGGTGATGAAAGAGAAAACATAGAGTAAACCCAAAGCAAGCAGATAGACAGAAAAAGTAAGGATCAGGAGGAAAGAAGATAGGAAGCAATACAAAAAGTCAACAGTCCGAGATTGGTTTTTTTCACAAGGCTCAGAGAATCAACAAGCCTTTAGGCAGACTGTGTAAGAAAAGAGGGCTTAGATTCCTGAGATACAGAATGATAGACAGGACTTATTAGGTATGAGTTCAGCAAAAGAAGTGTGCAGTGTATACCCTGAAAACTTCAAAACAGCGTTGAGAGAAATTAAATTCCACCTAAGTAGATGAAAAGACATCCTAAGGTCATGAATCAGAAGCTTAAATGTTGTCAGTATTGTTTGGTCCTCTACCAGCTGGTCTGCATAGTCAGGGCAGTCCCTATCAAAACCAAAGCTTTCCTTTGCAGGCATAGAACAATCCGTTCTGAAATTAATATGTGGGCTGGAGGGATGGCCCAATGGTTAAAGCACGTTCCATCCAAGCATGAGGATGAAAATCTGGTCCCTAGAAACCCACATAAATGCAAGATGGGGATGGCAGGCAGCCCACTTGCAATTCTATCTTGGGGTAGTGGGGACAAGGGACTCTCAGAGCAGGCTGGCTAAAGAGACTAGCCATATTGGCATGCTCTGGGTTTGATTGAGAGGCTGCCTCAGTGAATAAGGTGGAAGAGCATCTGAGAAAGATTCCCGACATCGATCTCAATCCTCCACAGGCATACACACAGACCTGCACTTGCACCCCATAGATACGTGTGTTCCCATGCACATGAAAAAATTTGGATACACCCACGTACACCATACACATGTACACACAAAAAAGGAAAAATAAAAAGATTAATACAAAACTAGAAATTGATATTAAATTATTACTAGTATTTATGTTATAGTTAATTGGTCGGCTGTGTTAATTCTTAACCCGCCATTATAAATAAACATACAGACACCTGATGAATTTTATCAAGCCTTAGCCTGGATTGTGCACTCTTAACCCATCCTGTGCTAGTTGTTAATGTCATTCCCCAAATAAGACCCCAGTATATACTTATGTCCCCTTGGGATGTTATTCTCTACATTATGCGGATGTTCCAGGCCACGCGTCATGATCTTACTTTTCTAACCTATGACTTGTCTCCTTCCTCCCTTCTCTTGCTCTCTTAGTCTCCTCTTTCTGCTCCAAAAGCCCTGCCTTAGCCCCACCCACCTTTCTCTTTGCCCAATCACAGACCTCAGCATTTATTCAACCAATCAGAGGCAATAGTTAACAAGCAAGGTTAACATAGCTTCACTTGGTGTACTTATGGCTTGGCATAGCAAGCAGGCCACTGGGAGCAGATTAATTAACATTTAGAATACATAACATCACCCCATCACAAAACTTCAACTTGAGAACCAAGGCAACCTTGAAAAAGAGCTGAGTTGAAGGGTTCACACTTCCTTATTTAGTAATGTCCTACATGGAAGCACATACGCTGCATGCACTTGAGGCCAGAAGATGACATTGGGTGTCCTGTTCTCTGTCTGTCTACCTATTCCCTTAAGACAGACCCTTTCATGAATCTGGAGCTTGAGGATGTCTTTGGCTAGCCTCCTTTTCCCACTTCCTTCAGCTCTGGAGTCATAGGGACAAGAGGGCATGGCAGACTTTTTTACATAGGTGCCAGGGGTCCAAACTCTAGTCCTCATGGTCCTGCAGGAAGCGCTCTTACCCATGGAGCGATCTCCCCAGACCCTCAGTTGCTTTGCTTTTTTTTCTTTTCTTCAAATTTTATTGTTTGTGTGTATGGTTATGTGTATATATGTTCATGTGTACATCTTTGTGGAGTCTAGGTGGATTTTGAGTGTCTTCCTTAATTACTCTCCACAGTTTTAAACATTTCATGTGTTTGGGTGTCTTGCCTGCATGTATGTCTATACACCATGTGTGTGCCTGGTGCCCACAGAGGCCAGAAGAGAGAATTGGATCTTCGATCCCCTGGAACTGGAGTTACTGATAGCTGTGAGTCATCATGTGTGTGCTGGGAATTGAACTTTGGTCTCCTGGAAGAACAGCCTGTGCTCTTAACTGCTGAGCCATCTCTTCAGCCCCTTGGTTGTTTTTGGACAAAGGTGATAAGATCATTACTGGGGGAAAGAATTATCACCAGAGGCTATTGAGACAACTGCATATTCACACACGAGAGTAAATTTGGATCTTTATCTCACCATAGATAACAAATCAAGGTAGATTCAAGATCTGACTAAAAGAAGTAAAACTCTGAGAAATCATAGAAGAAAACAAGATCTTCCTGACCTTGGATCAGGTAATGGTTTCTTAAATATGGCATTCAAATCACAAGCAACAAATGGAAAGGAGAACATGGACTCATTTAAAAGTAAAACCTTTTGCAGAGAGGACATTGTCAAAGAAGTGAACACAATCCACATAACAGGAGAATGTGTTTTCACTTTATATATCTGATAATGAGTTTATTTAAAAACATAGGCTGAGCCGGGCAGTGGTGGCGCACGCCTTTAATCCCAGCACTTGGGAGGCAGAGGCAGGCGGATCTTTGCGAGTTCGAGGCCAGCCTGGTCTACAAAGTGAGTCCAGGACAGCCAGGGCTACACAGAGAAACCCTGTCTCAAAAAACCAAAAAAAAAAAAAAAAACATAGGCTGGAGAGATGGTGGTTCAGGGGTTAAGAGTGCTTGCTGCACAGCTGTGAGCACCAGCACGGATCCTGGCACCCATGTGAGAAGCTGGGCATCTAGCACATGTCTGTAGCTCCAGCTTGAGAGTGGTGGAGGCAGGAGGATGTCTGGCTTGCTGGCTTCTAGCCTAGCCAAGAAAATATGAGCCTCAGGTTCAGGGAGAGAGCTTGCCTCTAAGGAATATGTGGAGGGTGATAGAGGACACTTCACATGCTCTTCTGACCTCTGTGTGCATGCACAGCTGAGTGCATCTGTACACGCACATGCATGCACACACTTGCACACAAATAAATCTTTAAAACATGAGAATTACGCAAGGCCATGGTGGTGCACACCTTCAATCCTAGCACCTGGGAGGCAGAGGCAGGTGGATTTCAGAGTTTGAGGCCAGCCTGGTCTATAGAATAAGTTCCAGGACAGCCAAGGCTCTGTTAAACAGAGAAACCCTGTCTCAAAAAAAAAAAAAAAAGTCAAATCAAAATAAACCAAACCAAACTCCCCAAGCCCCATGAGAATTATATAAAATACTGTCTCATTCAATAATAGATTGATTTAATGATAAGCAAAGGGTCTGAAGACAGTTCTCTCAAAAAAAATTTATTAATGGCTAGTAAGGACATGAAGATATTCAACACGACTACCCACCAAGGGTGGGCAAATCAAAACCACGAAAAGATCACACTTCAACCTTTCAACTTCAGTGGGGATGGCTGTACTCTAGTAGGTAGACAGAAACAGCTGCTCTAAGGATGTGAAAAATTCCAATGGTGCAACCAGCTCTGGGACTTTCTAGAAGATTCTGAGTGGCCAAAGGCAGAATTACTAGATGGGATGGTTAGTCATTTATTTTTAAAGATTTACTTAAATTCTATGTGTATGGTTATTTTGCCCGCATGTATATGCAATGACAGACAGTTGTGAGCCAATGAGTGCTGAGAATTGAACCCAGGTCCTCTGGAAGGGTTGCCTGTTTTAGCCAGGCAAGCTGGCCAATGAGCTCTGTTTCCTCCCCAGTGTTGGGACTACACATACGAAAAGCCTTGTCTGGCTTATTTTTTTTCTATGAGAATTTCATAGATGAATACAATTTTTTTAATTGTTATTTCTTGGGATTTTCTTTTTTTTCCTTTATTTTTTATTTCTTCAAGTTGCATCTCAATCGCAGTCCCCTCCCTAGTCCCCCTCCAGTCCCACCCTCCCACCCTCAACCCCCCATCCTCTTCCCTTTTTTTTTCTTTTAAGTTTAAGGTATATCTTATTTCCCCCTACAGTTTCCCCTTTCAGTCCAACAAATGGCTCTTTCTCTTTTTTTTTTTTAATAATTTATTTTTTATTTCTTCAAGTTACATCTCAATCACAATCCCCTCCCTACTCCCCCCTCCAGTCCCATCCTTCCATCCTTCCACCCTCCTCCCCCTCAGCCCCACCATCCTCTTCCCTTCTTTTTTTTTTTTAGTTTAAGGTATTTATTTTCCCCCCAACAGCTCTCCCTTTCAGTCCAAATAATGGTTCTTTTTCTTATAACTATAAATACAATACAAAACAACAGAAATAAATAGGCCACGATTATAAGAGTTATATGGCTTAGCATACATTCCCAATGTCCAGTCCATATGTATTTGGCACTTGACTTTAACATTCTACTATCTAACCATCTCCATGAGTTTAAAGTTCTATATCTAACTCAGCTTTCATACTAACTTGCCTCATAATTTTAAAAATATCTTCTTAGATCCAGAACACCCTCTTGATTCCTAAACAACTCAAAATTTAACTATGAGACTCTAGGTATCTATTCTTCAACCACCTCAGAGACCTGAGAGGGATGAATATATCTGATTATATAGGAAGTGCAGGGCCTGCAGCTTCCAAAACTAAAAAATGACATACCAGTGGCTGCCTGGACAGTTCCCATTTTCTCTCCATACATTACAGCATCAATCTTCAGCCATTTGGCCCCATTTCTCTGACAGACATTGGTTGTAGAGCAGGAATTATGAAGGACTTACCTACCCTGTCTTGACAGAGCTAGGCTGTCGACTTACCTGCTTCCAAGTTTTGTCCTTTTTGGACAGAAGTCTGTCTACAGTTGAAGCAAGTGGTTTTTCTTGCCAAGAGAATGGCTTACCACCAATTTAATCATCTCCCACTGGAGATTCTTCGATGCTCATCTTCTACTTGGAGTAATATAGGGGGTGCTGTCAGGAGCTGACATGTCTCGATATCAAAAAATCTTAAGTTAAGAAAACATCTTTGAATGCCATATTCTGCAGCTCTCTTGAGGTTTTTGAAGATGCCCTATCTATCTCTTATATTTAGATAAGCAAATATTGCTTGTCTCTTAGCAACTTGATTTCTGAGTAGCTTAGAAAATAACTGTGATAGACTGTCATAGTAACTAACAAAATGACACGTTTTCATGACTATTAGTTTCCGTTTCTTAATTATCCTAAACAGTTTATGTCGGTTGGTAGTGAGAGGTCAAAACTTGACATTTCATTTTTAAATATTACTACAAACAATACCTATAAGAAGCGTTACCCTTAATTTTGTATCAATATACAAAGATCAATACCAATGTGGCCAAATATAATCTTAATTTTGTATCAATATACAAAGATCAGTACCGATGTAGCCCAATACAATCTTAATTTTACATTAATATACTAGGGTCAATTAATACATTAATATACTAGGGTCAATACCAAATATAATCTTAATTTTGTATCAATATACAAAGATCAATACCGATGTAGCCCTATACAATCTTAAATTTGCATTAATATACAATGATCAATACCAATTTAGCCAAATATAATATTAATTTTGTATCAGTATACAAAGGTATAAAGCTATATTCAATAATCTGTCCCTTTTTTCTTGTTCTTTCCTATACTATGTCTATGTCCCATTTTTCTCAAGTCTGTTCACTCCTATATAGGAGAGAAAGGAGGATACAGAAAAGCAAAAGAGAGAAGTCCCTGGGTCTAACCTCCAAAACCCATTTAACAAGACCATTTAACAGCTTGTAGTC
>CAJQZJ010031773.1:1876463-1890910 GCA_907164525.1 Lophiomys imhausi
TGGGACGTAGTAAACCTGTTTGGGGCCCAAATAAGAATGGAAAAATGGTTAAAAATGTTAATAGAATCATTTGATGTTCAGTCCCTTTGTGCTCAGCTATTTAGATGTCCTACGAAGTTCATAGACAGAAGCTGATCTTCAGAACTTCACTGAAGATCTGGCTGGAGTAGTCTGTGGAGCTGAACGATCTTAGCGATTTTGAGTTGTTGTGGTTATAGACTTTTGAGGAGACTGCTATTGAAGAAGTCTGCAAGGCTGGATCATCTGGGCCACTCGTCTTCTTTGGTGTCTGATCTGTTTTCTGCTGAGGTTTCCGTTGTCCAGTTGTCCCTGGATTCCTTGAATGGATGCTTTAAATCTCCTGGAAAGATAAGAACAGAGCCCTGCCCTAATCCTAACTCTGGGACAATTACCTTTTTTTGGGGGGGGCTCTTTCTCTTATAATAACAAATACAATACAGTACAACAGAGGTAATTAGGCCACAGTTATGAGGGTTATATGGCTTAACGTACATTCCCAATGACCAGTCCATATGTATTTGGTACCTGACTTTAACATTCTACTATCTAAACATATCCATGAGTTTAAAGTTCTATATCTGACTCAACATTCATACTAACTTGCAACACAATTTTAAAAGTATCTTCTTAGATCTATAACACTCTCTTGACTCCTAAACAACTCAAAATTTAATTATGAGACTCTAGCTATCTGTTCTTCAACCACCTCAGAGACCTGAGAGGGATAAATATATCTGATTTTATAGGAAGTACAGGGCCTGCAGCTTCCCAAACTAAGAAATGACATACCTGTGGCTGCCTGGACAGTTCCCATTTTCTCTCCATACATTACAGCATCGCTCTTCAGTCATTTGGCCCCGTTTCTCTGACAGACATTGATTGTAGAGCAGGGGTTATGAAGGACTTACCTACCCTGTGTTGGCAGAGCTAGGCTGTCGACTTACCTGTTTCCAGGTTTTGTCCTTTTTGGACAGCATTCTGTCTACAGTTGGGGCAAGGGGCTTTTCCTACCAAGAGATAGGCTTGCGACTAATTCAATCATCTCCCACTGGAGATTCTTTGATGCTCATCTTCTACTTGGAGGAGAATAGGGGGTGCTGTCAGGAGTTGATATGTCTTGATATAAAAAAATCTAAAGTTACGAAAACATCTTTGAATGCCATATTCTGCAGATCTCTTGAGGTTTTTGAAGAGGCCCTATCTATCTCTTCTATTAGGGTAAGCAGATGTTGCTTGTCTCTTGCCGGTTTATTTCTGATTAGCTTAGAAAGTAACTATAATAGGCTGTCATAGTACCTAACTGAATGACCGGCTTGCATAACCATTAGTTTGGGATTTTCTTAATTAATTAATTAATTAATTAATTAAGTTTTTGGTTTTTTGAGATAGGTTTCACTGTGTAGCCTTGGCTTTCCTGGAACTCACTCTGTAGATCAGACTGGCGTTGAACTCACAGTGATCTACCTGCCTCTGCCTACCGAATGCTGAGATTAAAGTTGTGTGCTACCACCGTCTGGTGAGTACTGTGTTTATATCATTCTCTCTCCCTTTCTTTCCCATTCTTTTTATTCAGTCCAGGACTTTATCAGTGGTATTGTATGGTCCACATTTAGGGTTGGTCTTCCCACCTCAGTTAATCTGGTCTAGACACTTCCTCACAGACCCACCCAGAAGTTTGTCTTCTAGATCTAGATTCTAGATCCTGTCACACTGACAATCAAAGTCAACTATCACAGTGCTTCTTGGTGGGAAGGCCCAGGAGAGTGAAGCAAGGGCATGAGTGTTCTGTTCTGACCTGGGAGGGAAGGGAGAGAAGCTTCAGCCCCTGCGTATTTCAGACCTAAAAAATGTATGGTAATGATAGAGCACACCATACAGAACTCAGCCATGGACCTGCAGGGGTGGGGACGTGGAGGCTAGGCTGGGTATGGCTGGGGGGTGTGTGATCAAAGTTTCTCAGATTTCTGGTTAGAGGGTCCAATTTCAGACCATGACCTGGACACTGATGGCCCCATGGCCCTGGGAAGGCCCCTTGGTCACTCTCAACATTGACTCTTATTATCCAAGGGCAGTGTGTTCACATTTAGTGTGGTAACTCCTCTGGTTCTGAGGGTCCTTGCCTCTGGGAGCTCTTCTTTGGGCTGCTGTCCCTCTGCAGGGCTTTCTGGACACTGATGGTCACAGGACTTTGCAGTAGGGCCCATAGCTCAGGATAGAATGACAGCAAGGCATAGATCCTGGGTTGGAAACAGGTGAGGTTGGGGCACACAGGGTGGTTGGAGTGATCAGGATGACCAAGGAAGGCTTCATGGAGGCCACTAACCCAAAACAAGGCAACTCCTCAAGGTTGGAGAGGAAGGTGCTCCAGGCAGAAGCCAAAGGTACTGGGTTCCTCAGACATCTTGTAAAATAGGGGGTAGTGTGTATGAAGGTTCCAGGGTCCCAGTGAAGAGCCTGGAAGGTTGGGGCCTCTTGGTGAGGGTAGAGGCAGGTGGGTCACTGGTCAGGTGGGAAGTGTCCTCCTAGCCTCTGAAGAATGGCTGAGGCTTAAACAGAGGCGAATAAGCTGAATGGCAGGCACACTTTCCTAGGAGCTGAGATTGTCTGCTGGGTTTTTGGGAGCCCAGGGGTAGGGGTAGGCTTGCTGTGGAGCCTCCTCCCACCACGAACCTCATCCCATACATTTCCAACAGTGGTTGCTAAGAACTATGGCTGGTGCCTACTTACTGTGACCTTGGACCCCACCTGCATCAGGCCTCAGGATCAGGGGATGCTTCAGTGAGAGGCAAGTGCTTCCTGCAGGTGGTACCGGCCAAGAGTTTGAGGTGAAGAGATTTATCAACACACAGTATCTTTTGACAAAACAAGGCATTTTCTCTAAGTGATGTTTGCAGTTGAAAGAGAACGCGACTTTTCAGATCTGTAATCTGAGTCTATTCAGAAACCCACCCCCATGTGGTCTCATCCTGTGTTTTATGAAATAAAGTCAAAATTGCCAACACACTTCCTTATATCTCTGTTTGGGAAGAGGATATGAATAACCGGGCTTGCTGGAAGCTGCTTGCTGATATAGACACACAGCTGTGGACTATTCCCAGAAGAATCAGCAGCAGCAGCCCCCAGATGCCAACTCTAGCTTTGGGATCAGGATGTGAGACCATGGGACTGAAGAAGTAACTCAGGAGAGACCAGGGTTGCTCTGCAGGGCCCAAGGACTTGGTTTTCATTTCCAGTGTGCTTGTTGTGTATGGTCTGTTATGTATAACTGTCGACCTAGGAATGGGATGGAGAGAGAGAGAGGGAGAGGGAAAGGGGGAGGGAGAGGGAGAGATATCTGAATCTCTGTTCATAGGGATGCTTGCTGTTTATGGGAACTCTTGGATCCAGGAAGTATTTCTCTCGTGGAAGTCAGGCTTGCATCATTCTGACCTTAGGCTACTGTCATGGATTTATTATGCTACTGCTCTGGGGTGCCCATCTCACACCCTCCACTCTCTTTCTATGAGGAGCTGGGGTCCCATTCTTTAGAACTGCAGGCCTCTCTGTTCCGGTCCTTTCCAGCCTGTGTTGCTAATATCTGGGCCGCCGTGCCCAAGCAGGAAAGCACCCAGTAGGTAGGAAGTGTGTTGATCACTTAGACAACGTAAAGACAATCAGACCCCTGATACGATAGGGGTCCCCAAACGCGCTCTGACCCTATGGCTTTTCGACAACAGAATGGTCAGGAGCTTGGTTTGTGTGACAGATTGCGCTGTAAGCCCTTTCCGCCCACCTTGGCCTTTGCAGAACCCTCTGATTCCAACCTTGCCACCTCCTTCCTCCATGTCCAAGTCCCCTGTGAGGTGCTCCCAACATTGCGCTACAGTGTCGAGTAAGTGTCTGTTGGTGTCTCCTAGTCACACCTGAGCAGGGCCGGTCAGCACCACGGACAGCGTCCCTCCCTGTAGTGGGTAGATCTGGTTTCTGATTCCAGAATTAGTTACTTGATTCTTAAGGTGCTGTCCCCTTTCCTCTCTCCCTTCCTCCCCGCCTGCCTCCCTCACTCCCTTGAGAACCTCAAGTACGGACACTGTTTACCTAGATCAAATCTCTGGAGGCCTACCCTGTCACAGGCAATGGACCTGTCTTCATGTATTGGATTGGCTGCCCTTATTTGTATTTTGCAATGAAATCATCGAGGGTGGGGTGAGTGGTGGGGGATAGGCAAGGGTCAAGATTCCTGTTTTTATACCTAGTGGCAGGAAGGGGATTTCTTCCAAGGAGGGCCAGCAGCACTTGATCTCAGTGGTGGCTCTGGAATCATGGTGGTGACAGGATTTGCAGAGGACACCCCTCTGTTCTCACAACCCCCTGTCCTTTCCTGCCTAGGCCTAAGTGTTGTGTGGATGTCCACTCCTCAAGAAGCTGTACCTGCCAGGCCTTGGGGGCTGTTCTGATGTCACCACAGGGAGAAACTTGGCCTTCTCTTGCCTGAAATGCACACAGGCCAGCAGAGGGCAGACCTTTCTCAGCAATGAGCGAGGCTTCTGAGGAGAGTGTCTGAGGACTGACTGCAAGTGAGCGCAAGCACTTGAAGGCCCACAGCTGGGACTTTGGGAATCGTCATGCAGAGAGGACTGTGTGGGATGGAACCAGGCGTGTGAGGGGGACACATAGACTCTTTAGGTTGCCTTGACAGTAAGGACATCGGTTAGAGGGGTTGCTTTTGAGATGGAGCAATGAATCACTGCATCTCCCTGGCCAGTTCTGCAAGCTCCTCCCCACAGCAGACCTTCCTCTACAGCACAGCTACTCTCGGTGAAGATCTGTCCCTGTGGAGAAGCAGCTGCTAGGCTTTCGTGAGGCTCTGCAGGTCCCTGCCACAGCAGGTGTACACCCTACAGTCATCTGCAGTAGTCAGGAGGCACCAGGCCTGTAGTGGGGCACACAAACCTTGAAGTGAGTTTTACTCTGGCTCAGCATTACTCTTGGCTCCTTCCCAAATGCAAGGTTCCTCTCCTCCTGCTGCCCTTTCCTCCAACCCAACCAAATAGGTTTCAGGGTCCATTCGTCCCCTATAAATGTGTCCACCCACCCTGCCTGGCTGTCTCTGGTCCAGATAAAGTTTTCTTTTGAGGTCTGGGGGCTTCAGGAATGTCTAACTCCCCTGTTCCTTCCCTGGCCCAAAGTAGCAGTTAACTTTGCTTAGACTAACTGAGCAGTTTCTGGTTACTTGCAATACTCTCTCCTCTGTGTGTGGCCATGATGGGAACACTGGGACTGAGTTGGTCTTTGAGAACAGAATGTACTGACCAGTGTCCCTTCAGCTCTTGATATAGAAGAGTTGGTGACGGAGTCAGAGACACTCATGAGGCTTCAGCCCTTTTGGGAGCAGGGCCCCAGTTGGGAAGGAGACAGCTTCCCTGTGCTCATAGAGGGCTCAAAGTTTGGCTGAAAAGCACAGACCAGCATATGTGTGGCTCTGGTCCCCTCTGAGACAAGGGCTGCAGTGCTGAGTGGGGTGTAACAGGGCCCAGGAGGAGGACAGCAGTGTGACAGCTTTGGAAGGAATATGTCTTAAATTGAGGCTTCAAACATAAGAGCCAAGTTGGTCACGTGCAGGGGGATGAGGATAGAGGGTTTCTGAAGGAGGGATTAGTGTGTACCAGGTTCAGGAGAGAGATGACTCTGAATGCATTGTCTGATAATTCCAGAGACCATGCTAGAGAAACCCCCCAATCCCAGTGCAAGCTGTCTGAGCACAACACAGGGCCTGATTGTTCTTCTGCCTATTATGAGTCGAGAACCTGGTTCCTTCTGTCTGTGATTCCTATATCTTCTACAAGATCCTAAAAAGTTGTACTGAGGTCTCCTCTGTCCACACAGAGAAGAAAAGAGTCTTGGAGACCATGCACAGAGTTCAAGGACCAGGATGGAAGTGGCATTCCCAACACATATAAGGCCCCTTTATCAGAACCCTCGACATTTCTGTACCACAGGAGGCTAGGAGATGCCATGTGTCTGTGTCCAGGTATGATAGGAAGTGGGTTTGGGGACCTGCTGTCCTGTCCATGCCATACTTCCCTCTCCTGACTAGCATACAATAACTTCACTGTCATGTTTCCCACTCTTAGAACCTACCACTCAGGTCCCCATTAGACCACACATGGCTCAAAGTCCTGAGTCCCTGAGATAGCTCTCTCTGATATACAAAAGCTACAGAGTGAAATTCTTTCTGCAATTGCTCAAAGTTATGAATAGCCAAATGCCTAAATGGAATAGAGGAAAGTTTTATTTTTTATTTATTTATTATTTATTTATTTATTTATTTATTTATTTTGGTTTTTCGAGACAGGGTTTCTCTGAATATCTCTGGCTGTCCTGGACTCGCTTTGTAGACCAGGCTGGCCTCGAACTCACAAAGATCCGCCTGCCTCTGCCTCCCAAGTGCTGGGATTAAAGGTGTGCGCCACCACCGCCCAGCCAGTTTTATTTTTTAAAATATAAATGGGAGACTCACACAGAAAATCTAGTAGTGTGCTCAAAGAATGTTACACATCAGGACCTAGTGGAATTTATGCCTGAGTGCAAGGATGGTTTGAGATATAAACTTTGATCAATGTGATAGACTCTACTAACAGAATGAGAGAAAGAAGCCAGAAGAGAGAGGAGAGGCCTTTAATAGAATACAAAATCTAATTAAAAAACAAAAAAAAACCCCCAAACTAGAAGCAGAATGAAACTACCTTAGCCCAATCAAAGCCATATATGAAAAGCCTACAGCAAACATCATATTCGGTGGTGAAAGACTGAAAGCTTCCCCCGACGTCATATACTATGTAGAAAAATCTCAAAACCTCTACAAAACTCTGTTAGAATTAGCTGGGCATGTGCCTTTAATCCCAGCACTCGGGAGGCAAAGGCAGGTAGATTTCTGTGAGTTCGAGGCCAACCTGGTCTACAAATTGAGTCCAGGACAGCCAGGGCTATACAGAGAAACCCTGTCTTGAAAAAAAAAACCCAAAATCAAAAACAAAAAAATTGTGTTAGAACTAATAAGTGAATAGAAAAAAATTGCACAATACAAAGTCAGTACTCAAAACCAGCTACTGTCTATACACTGACAGTAGACAACAAGAAAATAAACTAGAAAAAATTATTTTTGCAATAACATGATTAAAAAATAAAATTATTAGATTAAAATATTTTTTATTTATTTTTATGTACATTTGGTGTTTGACATTTACAGTTGTGAGCTGCCTTGTGGGTGCTGGGAATTGAACCCAGGACCTCTGGAAGAGCAGCCAGTGCTCTTCATCACTGAGCCATCTCTCCAGACCAAATTCTTAGATCTTTTTTAAACTGTACCAAAGAAATGACAGACTTATACAGTAAGAAACACAAAGCACTTCAGAAAAATAAGGGTTGGTGAGATAACAGGCTGGAGAGATGGCTCAGCCATTAAAGGCTAGGCTTACAAACAAACAAACAAACAAATGAACCCAGAAAGACATCCCATGCTTTTTGACATCTTAACTATAATGGGTGCAGTTAGTTAAGACATCAGTATTATCCAAGGTAGTCTACAGATTCTGTGCCATCCCTCTTAAAAATCTCAATGGATTATTTTTTACTGAAAACCCAAAACCCGAACCAACCAACCAAATAAACAAAAAAACCTAACCTAACTAGAAAAAAGAAAAAAAATTCTAAACTTTATTTGGAATCTCAAGGAACCCCGAAGAGCTGAAACATCCAATAAAGAAGAGAGTTGGATGACATACACTTTCTGACTACAAGGGCTTCACAGTGTACTGTAATCCCAGCAGTGTGGGGTTTTGCTGTATCTGGAATGTCTTGAAAAGCTTGGCCCTCAGCTTGGCATTGTTGGGGGTGGCCAACCTGTTGGGAGGACTTCAGGTCACTAAGGCCCCTTGAAGGCATCCTTGGTCCCTCTTGCTCCTGTCTCGCTTCTCAGCTGTCACAAGGAACTTCCTCCTCTGTGTGCTCCTATCATGATGGGCTGTTTTATCACAGGCTCAAGAGCAGTGGTAACTGTGAAGCCTGAACTGAACCCTCAAAATGTTAATGAAAACAAACCCTATCTCAGGTATTTTGTGACAGTAGCAGAAGGCTGACTAACACATACTAAACAAAGAGATGAAGACACTAAAGGAATAGAACAGAGAGCCCTGAAGATGGATTCACATACACCATCAAATGGCTTTTGACAGAGGGGTGTAGCCCACTGAGTGGCGGAAAGGAAAGTCTGTTCAGCAGTCTGCTGGGGGACACCAGCTATTCACATGTACAAGAATGAAACCCTGCCCTCACCTAGAGTCGTATGTAAGAATTAACCAAAATGAGTCACAGACCAAACATGAGAACCAAGACTCTTGGAAGGAAACAGGTGAAAAGTTGTGTGGTTTATTTGGACAGTGTGCTCCTAGACAGGACACAAAAGGCAGCAAAAGGAAAAATAGGCAAATTGGACGTCATTGGGAGTGGGGGAGGAAACTTCTGTGTATCAAGGAACACTATTAAAATGAGTGAGAAGGGGGGAATCTATATACGGTGAGCTAGCTGGTGGGAGATTAATGTACTGAATATACAAAGAAATGCAACGAAAAAACAGAAAAACCCACACAATTAACGCACAGGCAAAGGGGTTGACCGAGCATTTCCCTGTAGGAGATTAAAAAAAAAAAAAGTGTCAGCCGGGCAGTGGTGGCGCACGCCTTTAATCCCAGCACTTGGGAGGCAGAGGCAGGCGGATCTCTGTGAGTTCGAGGCCAGCCTGGTCTACAAAGCGAGTCCAGGACAGCCAGAGATATTCAGAGAAACCCTGTCTCGAAAAAAAAAAAGTGTCCAATAAATAACACAGAAGATGTTCAACATAATTTCTCACCAGGGAAATGGAAACAAAGACCAGAATGAATCTAGTGTGGTAAGGAGATGGTGGGAGCCCCCGTTCATCTCACCAAACATACAGTGCACAATTGTTGTGGGAAAACCGCATGCAGGTCACTAACATCACCAGCAAGTCCATTTCTGGCTTCCCACTACTCTCAAAATGATTGAAAGCAGAGAATCAGTCTGCGTGCTCACGATCACAGCAGCAGAATCCACAGCCTGTTGAGCGGAGAAAATGACACCCACCTGTATGACCACAGTCTTGGGAGGGAAGAGAGTCTGACACGCTGCGCAACGTGGATGAACCTTGAAGATGGGCCAAGTGAAATCAGCAGACCGACATGGCTCCAAGTCTGAGGGTCCCCAGTGTCGTCAAACTTAGGGACAGAAAGTGGGATGGGAATATCTCAGGTTAGAGTACATGGAGTTGGTTCAGCAGGGGCAGAGGTTCAGCTTGGAAGAGGATGATGACCAACGCTGTGGGCCAGGGCAGCAGCATCTCAGTGGGTGCTAGGCCAGCAGGAGCTGGGAAGGGGAAGGGGGTGGTGGTGCAGCATGTTGATGTGCTTACTGGGTCAGTTGCTGCAGGACGGGATGAACAGTGGAAGCCGGATGCTCAGTACTGTCCACCACACGATCCGAGCTGTGGAGGGGTAGTGCTGAATTTCACGTAGTTCAGAAGCCCCTGAGTAAAAAGTTATTTAACATAGTAAAAGTGCTTTAATTTTTCAGCTCTTTTTTTTTTGTAATTTCTAGTTCCTAAATTACTGATGGTGGTATGTTGATAGGTTCACGTGGGAGGCACATGTCTTGTTCATGTGTGTGGGGCTAGAGGCCAACCTCTGGTGGTGATCCTCAGGTGCTGCCCACTTTTTGTTTGAGGTAGGGTCTCTAACTGGCCAGGAACTCAATAAAGGAGGCTGGATGGGCTGGCACTAACCCCAGGGATCCACGGCCCTAGCACTGAGATCACAAGTGAGGAGCCACTATGGCAGGCATTTTAAATATGTGGGCTAGGGACCAAATTCAGGTGCTCAAGCACTTAACTGACTGAGCTATCTTCTGAGCCCCTGCTGGGACTTTTAAAGAGTTTCTGTGTGTTTGTATGGAGAGAGAGAGAGAGAGAGAGAGAGAGAGAGAGAGAGAGAGGGGGCTGATGTGTGTGTGTGTGTACATATGTCCCAGTGCCTAGGTAGGCCAATGATATCAGGTTTCTCTGGAGCCAGAGTCATAGGTGATTGTCAGCCACCTGATGTAGATACTGGGATTTGAACCCAGGTCCTCTGGAAGAGCAGCCAGTACTCTTACACACTGGGCTATCTCTCCAGCACCTATACAGTTCTTAAAGGCAATTTATATAATGCATGATGCAACTTTTTTGTTTTTTAAATTTATTTTTGGAAATGGAGTCTTATGTGTCCATGAACTTAAACTCATTATATAGTTGAAGATGACCTTCAACTTCTGACCTTGGGGGCTGGAGAGAAGGCTCAGTGGTTAAGAGAATTCACTGGTTGCTCTTCTAGAGGACCCAGGTTCAATTCCCAGCACCCACCCACATAGCAGCTCACAATTGTCTGTGACTCCAGTTCCAGGGGATCTGACACCCTCACACAGACATACATGCTGGCTAAATTCCAGTGCACATGGAATTAAAAAAAAAAAACAACCCAAACTTCTGATCTTCCTGTCCCTACTACTTATGTGCTAGGATCACAGGAGTGCACCACCATGCTAGATGAACATGGAACTCCACCCAAAGCCCATGATGATGCAGAATATGACTTCCATTTACTTATTCTTTCCTCTTTTTAGGCACAATCTGGAATAGGGTTCAGCAGATGTGAGCAAATATTGAATTATTTTTTCTTTGTTTTTTGCTCAGTATGACTTTATAGTTTAATCCTTTCTTTTCTCTCACATTGCCTTAAGATTTTTATAATGAGCAATGTACTATTTTAAAAATTTAGGTAACCTACTTTAAAGAATTAGGGTAACTACTAGAAATTGGATGTGTAACTTTCAAAATGGAAAAACAGAATAAAGAAAGCTCAACTCACAACTGGCAGGAGAAAGTGAGGAAAAAGCCAGGCAGGCATGGAAAACAGGGCTCAGGGAGAAGAGCTGAAGTGGCCTCGGGGTATCTGCCATTGCCATATATGGAAACAGGTTAGAATTGGGTGGACTTGAGGTGGAGTATTGGAATTGCTGTAGCTCTATTAGTGTTTATTTTTAAGTTTTACTTTTCATTTAGGTGTATGTGTGTCTGTGTCATTGTGTATGTGTGTAGTACCAGCAGAGGCCAGAAAGGGATGTGTAGCAGAATATTTTTATTTTAAAATATTTATATTTATTAATACTTAACAAACACCTATAAAATACCTAGATCTTATAACCTAAAATCTATAATCTAAGATAAGAACACCCTAATATCTAAGAACACTCTAATACCTATCTAAAAACACTTAAGTAACACTATTTCAACTTTCTTAAAAGGATATTAATATTAATATTCTTAGGGTAGGTCCGTGCAGGATGACTTGGTTTACGGCAGTCCCATCAGGTAGTGTCTTTTAAGCTTAAAGTCCATTGGGCCTTACTTTGGCAGTTCGCAAGGCTAATTTATTTCAACCACCAAATTGCAGCCAGTTTATAAAGTCAGTCTGCTCCAAATGCCAAACTGAGGCCAGCTCTTTCCATCAGCTAAGACTCGCTCCATGGTCTCCTTGGCCTGGGAAAACCTTAGGCCTCTCCTAGCAGCTTCTGAACTTCACTTGCCTTGCTAACATTTTTGGCGCTCTGGGGCTCCAAGACAGATACCTTCAAGGAACTCTCTCTCAGCAGGTTTTATGCCATGCCTTTACCTTGGGCTATCACAGCCTAAATTCTGTTAATGGCGTACCTTGCTGTGCGCTGCTTCAGCGTGTCTTCTCAGCTGGTGAGGGCAGGAGAGAGGGAGACCCTGTGGAATTCTCTGGCTTCTATATCGCCTTATCTCGCGATCCTTGGCAGTCTCGAGGGTCCATGAGATTTGTCAAGATGTGCAGAAGTCCCTTGGCTTCTCACAGCAACTGACTGTGGGGTTTGTGCGGCTTCTTAGTCACGCCCCTTCAACAGGGCAGTTTGCAGAACTATGGCCTCAACTGTGCTCTGTCCATCTTGGCCCAAGTTCAAGGGACACTAAGCTCTCCTTTATGAGCTGCCATATGCTAATCTGAACGGTCTACTAATTCACTATATAGGCCTAACTTTTACTACAGGGATGTCATGGCTTCTGGAGATTGAGTTATAGGAGGCTGTAAGCCATCTGACATGGTACTAGGAACCGAACTCAGGTCCTGTGGAAGAGCAGCAAGTGCTTTTCACAGCAGAGCCGTCTCTTCAGCCTCTCTACTAATGTTTAAAAGGAGACTCCCATGAAGCGAAGAGAAACGGAATGAAACAGCATTCATTAACAGCCCAGCCACCTGCTCTCTGTGGGCCAGTGTGGCTGTGTCATCACAGAAAGGGAACCCCTTGGAGGCCAGGGGGAGGAGGAACAAGTTCTGAAGGTGGCAGGCAGGTGTTCATACTGCTGCAGTGGATGTTCAAACAGTCACAGGGATGGAAATATGAGTTAGCTTAAGCCTTCCACAGTGTGGACAATCATCGCACCACATGGCGGCCATGTTTATGCACACTTGTTACTTGTCAGTGAAAAAGAAAGCATTCTGATATTAGTATCAGATGAAATAAAATTCAAGACAAAAAACCAACAAAATGGGACAAAAGTGTGTTTTTTTTTTCCTGATAATTTAAAAGTGCAGTCTGTGAAGAGCATGTAACTGAACACAATTGTGGCAGCCTACTTACCAGGCTTTCTCATAATCCTGCCTCCCCAAGAGTTGCAAACAAGATTTAAAAAGTGATGGAGATTTTAAGATATTCTCTTACTGTTGCTACACACAGTGTGAGCAGCATCTAGAAGAGGGTGAAGAGGGTGTCAGATCACTTGAGCCTGGAGTTACATATGGTTCTGAGCCTCCATGTGGCTGCCAGGAACCGAACCTGGGTCCTCTTCAAGAGCAGTAGTAGCTCTTAGTTGTTGAGACCTTTCTCTAGTACCTCTGCTTTTTGGTTTTTTGTTTTTGATTTTTTTTTTTTTTTTGGTTTTTCGAGACAGGGTTTCTCTGAATATCTCTGGCTGTCCTGGACTCGCTTTGTAGACCAGGCTGGCCTCGAACTCACAAAGATCCGCCTGCCTCTGCCTCCCAAGTGCTGGGATTAAAGGCGTGCGCCACCACCGCCCGGCTTTTGTTTTTGATTTTTCAAGACAGGGTTTCTCGGTGTAACAGCCCTGGCTGTCCTGGACTTGCTCTGTAGACAAGACTGGCCTCAAACTCACAGAGATCCTTCTGCTTTTGGCTCCCAAGCGTTGGCATTAACTGTGTGCACCACACCCGACTGTCCCTGTACCTCTACTTTTAAAAGATTTATTTATTTATTTGAGACAAAGTCTCACTATTTAGCAGGGCTGGCCTAGAACTTGCTTTGTATACCAGACTGGCCTCAAACTCATAGGGCTCCACCTGCCTCTGCTTCTGAATGCTGAAAGAAAAAAATTTAAATTGGTAAGTGTTCATTGTACATGGTGACAAGTTTCAATAAAGACCTTTTCACATACGGATATGCCTTGTCCCATATTCATTCACCCACTCTCCCTTTTATCTCTGCTCTCTAGTCCTCTTTGCTCACTGACTCATTTCTACTTCTATGTCATAAAAATCACCGTGGATATCTTCCTCTATTTCTCTCCTCCATATTTTTTGAGATGGGGTTTCTCATTCAATCTGAAAATTCCTCTTCACTGGCTGGCCAGAAAAGTCTCGAGATCCTCCTGTCTGCCTCCCCAGCACTAGAGACACAGACATTGGCCGCCACACCCATCTTTATGTGGATGCTAAGCATCTGAACTCAGGTCCCCATGCTTGTGTGGCTCCTACTTTAGGTACTGAACCATCTCCTAGTCCCTGTTTTTAGATTTTTATTTCATTCTTTCTCTCTGTCTCTCTCTACCACAGAGCACATGCAGAGGTCAGAGAACTACTTTCAGGAGTCAGTTTTCTCCTTTCACAGTGTAGGTCCCAATGATAGGGCTCAGGTCATTGGGTGTGGCAGTAAGAGCCTGTACTTGCTGAGACAATTTATCCCTACTTTTAGATTATTTTGGAGGGACTTCCATCCTGATTTCCACAGTGACTGCACTCACATTTCCAGAGCAGTGTGCAGCTCCCATACCATTGCCAGCGTTTGTGACTATTTTCTTAGTGGCATCAGTTCTGATTAGAGTGAGATAGAATTTCAATATCTCCATGTAGTCTTAAATTTCATTTCTCTGGTGGCTAAAGATGTTGAGCATTTTCCATGTTTTTATTGATCACTTGAGCGTTGTCTTTTGCTTTAAATTTTAAGTGTTTGGGTGTTTTGCCTGCATGCGTGTATGTTCATTGTGTGTGTGTGTGTGTGTGTGTGTGTGTGTGTGTGTGTGTGTGTGT
>CAJQZJ010031773.1:1890920-1904081 GCA_907164525.1 Lophiomys imhausi
GTGTGTGTGTGTGTGTGTGTGTGTGTGTGTGTGTGTGTGTGTGTGTGCGTGTGGTGTCCATGGGAGCTAGAATAGGGCATTGGATCCTCTGGAACAGGAGTTACAGATGATTGTGATCTGCCAAGTGGGTGCTGGGAGTGCAACCCAGGTCCTCTGGAAGAGCAGAAAGTACTCCTTAGGGTGGAGTCATCTCTCCAGCCTCAATTGTTTTGTGAATTCTTTATATATTCTGAACATTATTACCTCTGTCAGATGAGAATTATCTCTGTCAGATGTACAGTGGGGAAATATTTTTTTGCCTATATTCTACAGACTGTCTCTTTAATTGATTACCTGTTTTACAATGCAGAAGCCTTTTACTTTATGTAGTTACATCTGCCAATCCTTGCTTTTATTTCCTGAGCTATTGTACTTTTCAAACAGTCCTTACTTACACCTGTATCTTGAAGTATTTTTTCTTCATGTTTTTATTTAACACTTTTAGAGTGTCAGGTCTCACATTAAGGACTTTGATCCATTTTGAATTGATTTTTGTAAGGATGAGAGGTAGGGATTCAGTTTTGCTTTTGTATTTGTGATAGATATCCAGTCTTCCTAGCATTGTTTGTTAAAGAAGTGGGTTTTTCTCCAGTGTATGGTTTTGGAGATGGCTTAGTCTGTAAAGTGCTTGCCATACAAGCGTGAGGTCCTGGATTCATAACCCTAGCACTTTTACCAAATATCAAGTGGCTGTGGCTGTGGCTGTGGCTGTGTGAGCTTATTCTGGGTCTTCTATACCATTGGACTACATGTCTTTTTTGGTGCCAGTACCATGCTATTTTCACTATGGTTCTATAGGATAATTTGAGTGTGGTGATAACCTCAGTATTGCTACTATTCTGAGTCTTTTGTGCTTCTATATGAGTTTTACAATTGTTTTTTTCCTACCTCTGTGCAGAATGTCATTGGCATTTTGATTGGGATTGCATTGAATCTGGAGATTGCTTTTGGTAACATAGCCATCCTTACAGCATTAATTTTAATTTTGTCTATCCATGAGGTCATCTTCAACTTTGTTTTCCACCATTTAAAAAATTTCATTGTAAGGTCTTTCATCTCTGTGGCTAGGTTTATTACAAGGTACTATTTTTTTTTTACTCTATTGTGAAAGGATTCCTTTTCCTGATTTATTTTCTCAATGTGTTCATTATTAGCCTATAGGAAGGCTACTGATTTTTTGATTTTGTGTCCTGCTGCTTGGTGAAGGTGTTTATTAGCTCTCAGAGCTTGGGGGGGGGGTTATAGGATCTCTCTCTCTCTCCTTCTTGAAATCTTTTAGTCTTATTTATTTTATTTCATGTGTGTGACTGCTTTGCTGCATATATATCTTTATACCATGTGCGTTCCTGGTGCCTGTGGAGGTCAGAAGAAGGCATTGGATCCCCTGGAACTGGGAGTTATGGATGGATGTGAGCTATCATGTGGGTGCTGGGAACCGAATCCAGGTCCTCTTCAAGAGCAGCAACCAGTGATCTTAACTACTGAGCCATCTCTCCACCTCCAGGGTCTCCTGTGTATAGGATCATGTCTTCTACAAATAGAAATTATGAGGTTTCTTCTTTCCCTATTTGTATCTCCTTCTTTCCTTCATTTCATCTTATTGCTCTAGTTAAGACTTCAAATACTATACTGAATAAGACTGGAGAAACTGGGTGCCCTCATCTTGTTCCTGATTTTAGTGGGCATGCTTTGAATTTTCTCCCATTTAGTATAAGTGTTGGACAGAAGTTTATTGTATCTGTAGCCCTGACTATCTTGAGGTATATTCTTTGTATTCTTACCTTCTTCAGAGATTTTATCATGAAGGGATGCTAGACTTTGTTAAAGGTCTTTTTCTGTCATGTGATTTCTGTCCTAAGGTCTACTTGTGATGTGTGATCTGTTACATCTTTTGGTTTGTATATGTCAAACCATCCTTACATTCCTGGAATGAAACCAATTTGATCATGGTAAAAGAGTTTTTGGATGTGTTGCTGAGTTAGCTCTGCCATTTATTTTGTTGAGAATTTGTTTCTGTGTGTGTTCATTCATGTGTGTGAGAGGAGAGGAGGGGCCCCAGAAACCTATTTTATGACAAAATTTCAAGTCTTCTAGAATCCTTTACATAGTCACCATTAGAAGAGTTGAAGTGCGAATCTTCAAAAAACCCACACCTGTATTACTGGGCATGGTTTGTTCCTTTTCTTTCTATTTTTAAATAAACTCCAGCTCTGCTTTACACTGGCGTAGCAAGGTGGCTATTATTATTATTATTTTTGTTTTATTATTACTCTAATTATTTTGCTATATTTAATACCTCTATCTTCCTTCCAGCCCTTGTTCCTTCCAAGCCTCCAACACTATGTGGGAGAAAAAGCCGGTTAAAGGGGAAAATGGACGTAGGTCTCTTTGTGCTCCTTCCTGATTATTGGGGTCATCGGGTTCTTTTGAGGGAATACCAGTCTCAATCACAGTATCCAGAAGTCCAGCAGACCAGGAAACAGTGGCAGGAAGAACCAGCAACACTTTGGGGGAGCAGCAATCTCTTTTTTTGTAACCCTCTCCTCAGAGCTCCATTTTTTTTCTTTTTCCCTGTGTAGCACCTACCTTCTCCTCTGGGCTCTGCTCTCTCTGTCTCTCTGTCTCTCTGTCTCTCTCTCTCTCTCTCTCTCTCTCTCTCTCTCTCTCTGTCTCAGAGTGCTGCAGGTGGCTAAGCCATGCCCCTGCTAGCTCGCAAGGCCATTAATAGTTTGCACCTGTGGTCTTAACTGAAGCAGCCTCACACCTGGGATTAAATAAAAATATTCTCATAACTTTTTTTTAAAAACAAACAAAACTCTTACCACACACTAGGTCATCCTGAAATTTCTTTCTGTATCAAAGCAAAAAATCAAACAAAACAAAACAAAACAAAAATCACAGTTTTGCTCTCTTCAAAGAATTCCACAGGTAGTGCTGGGGACATTATGGCATGCGCCTGTGTTCTCACTACATCTGACACGGCACACTGGCATCTACCATGACAGGCTGAAGGACAGAGGCTCATGAAGATGACCTGCTCTCATACAGGGTCAAAAAAGATGGGGCCACTTATGTAGACTTTACAGCTAATTGAAGATACCTGAGTTGCTACACTGAGGCTCCGTCAGCCGGTCACTATAGTCTGGACTCTGAACTTCAATGGTTGCACCTAGGTCCACTGTTGCGTTTCCATTGTGCATTTTGTGACTGGAAGTACCTTCTACACACATGTGAACTTGGACCTGTGTGAGACTTTGGAACACCCTGCCTTGGTTATTTTGAAAACACTGGCCCAAGGACCTTTGTGGAGCTTCCAAATGTCAACACACTTCAGTAAACACTGTTGAAACCCACTTTATGTCCACACATGTTATCATAAAAGTTTTTAGCTCTTAGAGGCTAGCAAGTGTTAATACAGATCTCCTGAAAGTTGCAAACAAAAGAGTGATTGGGATTGTAAGGTCCTCTCTTGCTGCTGCTACACATAGTATGAACAGAATCTAGAGATCTAGGGTGTCAGATCCCCTGCCCTGGAGTTACAGATAGTTGTGAGATCCCCCATGGGTACCAGGAACCGAACCTGAATTTGAAAAATCAAATTTTGTCTTTGTTGACAATCTATCAGTGTTTTCCTTGGTGTGATGGCCACCTTGCACCCTTGGGAAAATATCAGCCAGATGCCTGAGCTACAGAATCGGTTGTGTCCCTGTGTCTGGAGAGATGGTGCCTTGGAAGGAAGTGGCCAGCTGCTAGTGTTGATGCAGAGCACATGTTTCCTGAGGATTCTGCTGCCACTCAGCACAGTAAGAGGGCTCCACACACACGTCCCATTTGTCATATGTCTTATGGAGACACATGATCAAATGCAGTTATAATACTTCAAGTGCTAACTGGTAGAATCGATGTCCTCACCCTGAGTGGAGTCAGACTCCATAGTGACACCATTTGGGTGAAGGCCAGTATGGACACTGGAGGAGACAAGGAGACCATCTTTTGGGGAGGTGGAAAGCAAAAAAGGGTCCCTACCCTTGGGGAAGAAGGTAGTAGCTATGAAGTGAGGGAGAGTCTTTTTGGCTTCTGAAAAGGACTGGGCTACCCATAGGTGTGGCCATGGGTACTTGCTGTGGCCATATGACAGGGCTGACACAGAAGGGATGGGATTGGAGTACCTGGAGGCTGCATGAACTCTCTCAGTTCCCACCCAAAGCCAGCATTCCCTGATCTCAGTAGAGAATAGCCAGAGCAGAGGCCCCTTTGGTGTGAAGCAAGAGTGAGGATGGACTCCTAGTTACCCTGACTCGGGGACGTGGGGACAATTTGTCCAGTAGACACATCAGAACTCAGCTTGGGGAAGAATCATGCCCATTGGGTACTGTGCCTTCACTGGGGATGGCTCAGTTGATGTCATCTTGAATGTGCAGGTGAACACTCCCACATTTAGTCAAATGAGGTCTGGGTATGTCTGTGAGACAGATGACGAAAAACTACCATCTACAAAAAGAACAGTGCGTTAGGGAACACAAACATTTGACTAGACATGGAACAACGTAGAAAAATTAAAAAATAACACAGTAATTGGAATTATAGTTCAGTAATTGGGTCAGATGGGATTAGTGTTGGCTGAAGGGAATTTGCATTCTGATGTTGAAAAACCAGTAAGAAAGAAAGAAACAACACAAATCACTGTGTGGTGTGTTTGAGGTACCCCTGGACCTGCTTTACTAATCTTCTCCTGTGTCTGTGATCCTCCTGTGATGTGTAGACACCATGTTATTCTGGCATCACACCTATACTGGACTTACAACTTACCCCTCTGAAGCAGGGGAACTGTGTGGGCCTGGAGAGTCTTACTGAGAAAGTTTTAAGTAGAAAAATCCAGTCTGTATTTTTGCTTGTTTTTTTTTGTCAGCTTGACACAAAGCTAGACCTACCTGGGAAGAAGCAATCTTATTTGAGGAATTGTCTCCTGTGGACATGACTGTTAGGCATTTTCTTGATTGCTGATTGATGTGGCTGGGCCCAGCTCACTGTTCATGGTGCCACCCCTGGGCGGGTGACCTGGGTTCTGTACGAAAGCAGACTGAGCAAGGCATGGGGAGCAAGCCAATATGCAGATTCCCCCATGGCCTTTGCTTCAGTTCCTGACTCAAGTTCCTGCCCTGACTTCCCTTCATGATGGCCTTGCAAGCTGTCATGTGATACAAGTCCTTCCCTTTGGGTCATGGCGTTTGTCCTGCCACAGAAAGCAAAGTAGGACCGAGAGCTGTTGCTGTGTGACAAACCAGTTCCGAGTTACAACTAACCAGGAGGTGACAACTGCCACAGGGCTTTTTTTGGGTCAGACGTTGGGTTGTGGTGACCTGGCAGTTTCTGCTGCTGCCTGGGACAATGAGGTGACTATGACCATGGGGGTTAAGGATCCAGGGACATCTGGAGATGGGAAGTTCCTTCTAGACCAATACTGTGAAGTGGCTCTCAGTCACCATGAAGCTGTTACCAGCTCCAGAAAATGTCTCAGCATCCTGTCGGTCAGACCAAGCCCTCACCATAACTGTCCCAGCACTCCTCAAAGGCCCCCCAGCCCCCCAGCATGAGAAGCCCTGCAGTTTTATGCCTCTATGTTCTGAAAATCCTGAACTGGGATATGAAAACTGTTTTCCCTCTCGGTGAGGGCCGGTTTCCATGAAAACACCTTCACTTTGCTTTTGTGCTTAAGCCCCCGATGCTACACACACATTAAAAATATTTATTGCCTTTTAATAGAAGAGCCCTTAACTGTGCAGCCAAAGTGGATTTGTGGGTTAATTTAGCACATGGTCCTCCCAGCAGCTCAGTGTCGGAAGAAACCTTCGCTGGAAGGCACGGCTGCTATTGCTGTCGAGCTGAGTGTTGCTGATGAAAGGCGTTCTAATGCCTGCTGATTGGATCTGAGCTTGAAATTAAATTGAAGTGTAGGGTTTCTGATCACCTGTCAGAAGGAGGGGCTCACCTGTTCCCTGTAATACTGAGACTGTCCCGATTTGCACTGTCGGGAGGCTTTGAAGGTACCACTGTGGACGGTTCTGAGCCAAAAGCGGCTATCCCTGTTCTTTGGCTGCAGACCAATTTATTAAGAGCGTGGAGGCCTTGATCCAGGCAAGTTGAATATTTAGAAAGACACATCAGAGGACACTGCATTTGTTCCCCACTAGGCTGTTCTCCTGTACTAGCCTTGCACCGTCTTACTCAGTTACTTGTCTTACTTAGTTACCAATCCCTTCAGGTTGGAGAGCTAGCTACGCAGGTCAGGTATACAAAGTCTGGGGAGGAGGAGCAAGGGGACAGGTAGAAGCGGCCATGGTGGCCATTCTGATTTTGTGAGTGTCCTCTGTGGAGGACCGTGAGGTCTTCTGGGACCTGAACTCTTTCTGCTCTGACTTGCTGTGCCACATGGGGCCATCTCCCTATTCTTCCATGACTTACTCTAGTCAGTAGCTGCAGCAGCCAACAGTGAGGTGCTTTCGGAAGTCTGCCCTCTCTCCGGCTGCTGGGGGCTGATCAGGATCAGCCTCCTGGAGGAGAATATGGTAGAAAGGGCAAAGAGGGCTGGCCACCATTCTTGTCTAGGCTGCTCTAAGTAGGCCCACATCTAGCTCACCTCTGAGCACAGGGTTATTAGAGTGGTCTTCTGGCTCAGACACCTGAGTGGAATGCAGCTGAGACTAGACTCCTCTCTCGGCCGGCCCTGTGTTCATGAGCAGATTCCAGGCTCACCCTTTTCAGTTGCTGGGCTTGGGATATTTGTCATGCAGGAATAGTTTGACTGACGGGACTGGGCTCCAGGGCTGGCTTGCACCTCACCAGGAACAGACCCAGTGAAGCTGAAGGGAAGACCCTGGGGTGAACACAGAGTTTACCACAGGCTACAGCTTCCACACCACCTGTGACTCCAGAGGAGGCTCCAGCCCCTGTGGGCACACACACTAAGGGTGAAGATGGGGGAGGGAACCTCCCTACATCCTGCTTGACTTCATCTACCCACTGCCCGCAGAGGGGAGAGCCGGAAATGGCAATTTGGAAATTTAATTATAGCTGTGGAAGAAATGTATGCTTCTTAAAATGATTTTATTTAAAAAGCTCTCAAAATATAGAGCCTATTTCCCCCCTCTATCTTGTGATTAATTCAAACCAAATAAAAGGAACCTGTGAACTTGTATTGACACCCTACGGGGAGTTTTCATTTGCAATACCTGTAAACCTTGAAATCTCAATTTGTGTCAAATAAGCTCCTACAGGTACAGTCCCGGCTCTGGCAGTAGCGTGTCACATTCTGTTCCATTTAAATAAATTACATACTCTATCACTGCGGCATTATTCCATCTTCTAATCAAATTGGCAATCTGGCGAGTCCTGGCCGACTGGGCCTGTTGGGGAGGGGCAGGCGTGCAGCACTGGGCAGGGAGCAATGGAAATTCTGGCAGCCCCTGGTCAGGAATGAAATCAAGACGTAAATACAGCTATAAATCATGGCGAAGAAGCCGTGGCCCCAGGGTGATGGCTCTCCTCAGCTCCTCAGGGTTTCTTGGCTTTTTCTTCATAGGTACAGCAGGTTTTTTATTAATGCTTCGATAAACCATTCCCATGGTCATGTGTGACGGTGGGAGGGGCAGTGGGCACCTGGAGACAAGTGTGTCTGTCAGCATGAGGCTTCTATCCCTAGGCACACCTAAATACTCAGGGCTGGAGCCTGTGTGTCCCCAGGTGTGTGGACACATGCATGGGTTACACTTGTGCATATGTGTGTACTGTGAATGTGTTCATACATGTGCATGCATATTTTGTGGCATAGGTGGGTATACTGGTATGTCTTCATGGGTACATGCCTGCATGTGTAAGCTGTGTGCTTATGTGTACTTACGTGTGCACCTGACTGTGCTTGGGTGCTCTGCCATAGCCATAGGTGTAAAAAGATTGGGAGTCAAGAGATTTTTTTTTTTTTTCGAGACAAGGTTTCTCTGTGTATCCCTAAACTCACTTTGTAGACCAGGCTGGCCTTGAACTCACAGAGATCCACCTGCCTCTGCCTCCCAAGTGCTGGGATTAAAGGCGTGTGCCACCACTGCCAGGCTCAGAATTCAGTATATTAATTTGGTGGTAAGGGCACAGCATAGCCTATAGCACTTGGTATTGGAGTAAGAAACAATTGTCCCTACTCTTAGTGTTAGTATAGGTCAAGGAGGTTGTCATCTGTCAGTTTGTTTTCCTTGTATGTTGAGATGATAGAATTTTATTTTTTAATCTATCAACATAATGAGTTGAAGGGACTGATTTGCAAATGTTAAAAAACCTTACCCCATTGGGAATAGCTCCATTAGCTTATGCATTATTATCCTCTTCAGATATTATTGGAAATAATTTTAACGTTTTTGTTAAAAAGTGTTGAATTATGCTCACTAGAATATTTGTCAGGAGTTTTCTTGAAATGTCTTTTTCCATTTTTTTTCCATGAGAGCAGTGTTGGCCTCTTGGGATTTTGGTGAATTGAGTATTATTTCTTCAAATTCCTAGAATTATTTGAGTAAAAATCAGTATTATTCTGCCTTCAATGTTTGGTCTGAATTCCCAAGTAAATTCATATAGGCTTGGAAGTTTTCCTCAGGACATCTAATACAAATTAAATCTAAACACACACACACACACACACACACACACACACACACACAACTATTTAGATTTTCCTTTTCTTCCTGGGTGAGTTCTAGTAGGTTTATTTTCATTTTAGGAATTATACCATGTCATCCATCTTTGAGTCAAGCTTACATGAGTGAAATAGCTCATTATACTTCTTTATTGTCTTAGGATTCCCTGTGGGATCCTAGGGTCTCACTTCTCTTCTGATGTTGTTTCTTGTTTTATTTCTTTGTTAGTTTGGTTAAGGTTTTGAGTTTTACTCACCCCTGACAACCAGATCTTGGTTTTATTGACTTTTTTTCCTGCTTTATTGATGATTGCCTATCTAACCTTTCACCTTTGGTTTTGTGAGAGAGGACCTCACTCTGTAGCTTAGACTGGTCCAAAAGTCTCTACATAGCCCAGGTTGGCTTTGAGCTCACAGCAATCCTCCTGCCTCCTGAGTGCTTGGATGACAAGCACGAATGGCCGCCTTCTACCCCTTTTGATCTTCGTCATTTCTTTTTCTACTACCTACACGTGTTTAGTTCAATATGCTTGCTTCCACAACCCCTTCCTATTTTCTTTTCTTTTTTTTTTTTTTTTTGTTTTTCGAGACAAGGTTTCTCTGTGTATCCTTGGCTGTCCTGGACTCACTTTGTAGACCAGGCTGGCCTCGAACTCACAAAGATCCGCCTGCCTCTGCCTCCCAAGTGCTGGGATTAAAGGCGTGCGCCACCACCGCCCGGTTCCCCTTCCTATTTTCTAAGGTGAAAACTGAGGTCACTGGTTACAGGACTTTCATATATTCTAGTATGGCTCCAGATTGATGTCTAAGGGGACTTGTTTCCTGGATGCCCTGCAGACAATGGACCGCAGCTGCTTAGCTCCTGGTGGGAGTAGTGCTTGCTCTATAGCATCAGCCTCAATACTCTCACATGCTTTCAATCCTCCCACAATAACTGCTACTAACAAGGGATACAGCGTAACCACTGTGCAAATGGCTGGTGAAACACCAGCATTGTTTAGGAAACAAAGAGGAGAAAAAAAATGTCTGTGTTCCTGTTCAGTACAGACAAGATTAAAAAGAAACAACTGGTGGATTGAAACTGAACCTTTTTAATTATTCAATAAGTATTTGTTGATAACTATATTCACTTTAAGCATTCACTTAACTACCAACCCTAAGAATGCCTACAACCCCTAAGACCTAACCACTAAACCTATTGATAACTATTATAACTATTTTCATAACCTTTTAGAAGGATACAGTCTCTGGGAAAGGTCCTCAGTCATCAGGAACACAGTCTCTGTGGTAGACCCTTTAATGCACTTAGCAGTCTTTCTTCTGGAATATCTCAGATGCAGGTTCGTCAGGGTAAACTGGCTATGGCGACTTCACCTTAAATAAGGCTTGAGGCTTTCTTCTCTCTGGGAGACCTCAGCTGTCTGTAGGCCAACTTATTTCCTTCGTATCAGCAAATCTGCTGCTCTGCCTCAGTCTTTAAAGCTGGCCACAGTTCCGTTCAGGCCACTGTTTGGACAGGTCAAACCCCTCTAGGCAAAAGCTGAGCCACAGGGTTTAGTCCTTGGCCTTTTGCTGTCTTGCTGAGGCTTTCTCTGCTCACCAGCTTCCTTCTGCCTCAGGGAGATCTGGCCATCAGTTCACCAGCACTTTCTCCATCAGATGATACACACTACTCGTCTTTTCTAGCCCTACCGAGCTCTCTAGCATGCCCCCGCCCCCCACCCCCAGGCTCCATCCACTTGTCCTTAAATAGGATCTCTCCTTGTTTTACCTGGCTTCATCTTAATCTGGGCTCTGCCCACTTAGCAGTTGAAAACAATGCCAGGCCATAAGCCTTGTTTTTAGTCCATAGGGTCTCCCCTCCTTTCACCTGACTTCATCCTTATTTTTAGTCCATAAGCTCATAAGCTAATTGCCCACAGCCAAGTTGATCTTCATGCCCCGGATTAAGAGACTGTATCAGAAACCCCTACATATTTACTAAATCTAATTTATATTAATCTAACTCCCCTTACAGATGGATGGTTGCCAGCTCTGCTGATGTAGAACCCGGACATCAGTGCTGACTGTCAGTACTCAGTGCTGTGAACATACCTCTGTTACCTGAGTCGTACCACACAGGGTTTGTTAGGCTGTATCTTCATTATTGATTAGTTACAAATACTCACCTTTGACTCCTAAGTTATGTGACTGAGAACTCCTGGAAAGAAGTTGTGTCTTTAAAGACTAATTGACCGACAGACACTGCAGTGATGGAGAGGTTGGAATGTTGCAGGTTCCAAGGTTAATTACCTTATCTCGGGCTAGTTCTAGCCCCTGGAGCACCCGATTCTCACCGTCTTTGTGTTGGAACTAACAATTTTGGGGTTGCAGGCATGTGTAGGGATGCCCAGTTTTTTATGTGGTGCTGGGGATTAGAACTTAAGTCCTCATGGCTACAGAGCACAGCTCTTCTTATTCACTGAACCAGTCTCCCGGCTCTAGATTTACTGAGTTTTATATATCTGATTCAGTCAAGTAAGATGAGGCATGTTGAAATGTGTACACTGTGAATTTCACATTTAGATAATGTGAACTTACATCTGTGTCTGCTTCTGATGTACAACCTACTGCTAAGAACACAGCTTCCTAGTCATATTCTCTGTAGCTGCTTGTTATACCTCCCTGAGGAGCTGACTGCCTTAGTGTCATGAAATGACCCTTATCTCCTCCGGTGTCAGGTGGCACCCATGGGAGGAAGGAACCAGAGACCTAGTCTGACTCAGTTTCCCATATCTCACACCTGCAGGCTTGCCTGTGGGTAGAATTTTGAGATTGTTTTCTTTCAGACTCCACTGGGTAAAGAGATCTCTCACTTGGATGGAATCATCAGGAAATGTTTTGGCAGGAGCCACCATATGGTGGAGGCCCCGGGGAGGGTGGAGTCTAACCATGCAGAGGTTGGAGCGCCTCTTTCCCAGGGTGCTCTTCATGGTGTTCAGGTCTCTCCCCTTGACCTTTCAACCTACAAAATGCAAACTTAAAATATAGCCAGTCATATTCTCTGGTCCCTAAGTGTCTTGGAATGTGGGAGGCTCTATTTGTCATCCTGTGGCTATCGAATGTGGCAGGAACACTCTTCTGGGGAACAATGTCTCACATTCCAGATACTTCTGCTTCTGAACAATGGAATATTTCTCTCTCTGAAAACAAATAGATTCACAGTGTGAGTAGACAAGTGTGGACATTCAGTGCCCCAATTGTGGCGCTGATGACTCTTAATAACACCGGGCAGTCTGTACCACCATGCCCCACAGCTCAGACTGTTCGCATGGCTCCTAGTCTCCAGCATGGACTCTGCAATTGAATACTCCCAATAGTAGCAGCTCACAGGGAGGTGGAGGGAGGGTGGGAGGCTGCCTGGTCTGCAGAGGGATGTCAGGATGCCTGGGATGCTGCAGGGCCTGATAAGTGGGATTTATCCTCGGGAGTGTAATGAAAGTTGACACCTATTTCTGACATGACTGTATCATAGATTGCTGGGGGGGCAGGATAGCATCACCATTCTGAGCAGGCAGAGATGTATTTGCCGAAGGTGAAAATGTCATTTAAACTGTTGATACCTTTCAAATTGTCTTGGCAAGATGCCACAACTAGTCCAGGCCTTTCCCAAATAAATGTATACAATCTGAAGCTCCTCGCTGAGAATGGCAGCATGGGGTGGTCACATCACTTCTCTGCTTGTCTTCCTGGTAATTCACACTCTGTGCTGATGAGCTGTGATAATGATGTACAATCAACACTGCCACAAGCTCTGTTCCTTACACCCCCTCAGCCCATGATGCTGTTCTATGGCCCAGGAGACATGAGCTGGGAACCTGTGCCCATATTTTTCCTGGTTCCTGAGAGGCCTGTCCCTGGTGCATGTATGAGGGAGAGGAAAATGACAACTCAGGTGCCCCATGGAGAGAAAAGGGGGTGTCACTAGAGTAGTTCTAGGTGTCTCTCGGGGGAGAGGACCATCCTTGGGAAGACTTTGATCGTGGCTATAGACAAAGGACACACGGGCTCTTCATTATGGTGACAACATGTTGCTTTGTTGCCCAAGTTCACAGAGATGTTTGGGGACGAAGCTGCATGGAACAGCCTTTCTTTCATACTGTGTACTAACTTTTGTGTTGCTGTAGACAAAATACCCCATAGAAACATCTTCAGAGATGAAAGTTTGTTTTCACTCTTGGTTTCAGAACGGTCTTAGTCCATCATGGCAGAGAAGGCAAGACAAAGGGTCTCCCCTGTGGCAGTGGTGGCGTGAGGTGGGAGCTTGTCACAGGAAGTAGAGTTCTGAGGCAGAACCAGGGGATGTTATAGCTTTCAACAACCCAACTCTAGTGACCTACTTATGTCTGCGATACCCCATCTTTTTTTTTTTTTTTTTTTTTTTTTTTTTTTTTTTTTTTTTTTTT